>PVKM010024959.1:0-20202 GCA_004027735.1 Carollia perspicillata
TTACAATGTGGGTGCCTGCTCTATATTACCAGGTGCAGGCTCCAAGTCACCCAAGTCACCCTCGGGGCACCCTCCGAGTCACCCACGGTGCACTCCCTTTCTCTTCGGCGTGGTCTCCCGGTGCCCTACAAATCTCTCTCTCCGTGGGGCTGCAGGTGCGCTCGGCAGGGCCACCTCTGGTCACACCACTAGGGTGCACACTCTCCCCAGGTCTTTGCGTGGGTGCCCACAGCCCCCGTGTGTTTGCAGCTCAATCCTTGAAATTGCTTTCCAAAATTTCAAGCATCCAGGCTCCCCTTAGTGCTGCTCTAACCCTGTCCAGCTGGGGAGGGAGTGCCCACCCAGCTTGCTGCGGTAGGCTCAAGGGGCGCGGGCCAGGGCTGCAGCCTTTCTGTTCCTTGCGCTGATCTCTAGGCCTCCATTGTCCCAAAGTAGTCTCCTTACCGTCTGGTTTTTCAATGTCCGCTACAATTTTTGATCTCCTATCTTCATATATATTGTAGTACTATTGGCTGTCTGCTCTGTTCCTCTGTAGATCCGTCGTTTCTCTCCCGTGCACAGGAGGAAGTAGAATCTGCTCCATCTTACCAAGCCACCATCTTCTCCCCCTGGTTTCCAATGTCTATATCTCCTTTGTGAACACTTGCTATTTTCTGTTTTTTGTTTGTTTTTGGGATAGTAGCCATTTTGCTGGGTTGAGGTGATATTTCATTGCTGTGGTTTTGATTTGCATTTCCAAAAGGTTTTGTGTTGTGGACTAGAGTAAGGGTGATGAGCAGGACCCAGCCAGTGTTGAAGAAGGGCGGAAGAGACATGGGCCCAGTTGTGCAGGTACAAAGGAGACAGAAAGGCTGAACCCTTCCATGTACCTAGCAGCTGCAGAGGTTGCTGTGAGTGATGAGGACTGGAGTGAACTGAGTGAGCAAAGACATGGGTCAGAAACTAGCAGTTTTGCCTGAGATAAGTAAGAGAGAATGGTGCAGATGCAGGAAAGGCAAAGGAGGCACCATAATTTCAGTATAAATTCCATTTTCAGT
The DNA here is from genome assembly GCA_004027735.1 of Carollia perspicillata. Lineage (NCBI taxonomy): Eukaryota > Metazoa > Chordata > Mammalia > Chiroptera > Phyllostomidae > Carollia > Carollia perspicillata. The sequence continues at coordinate 1,038 of PVKM010024959.1, forward strand.
AAAATTGAGTTCAAGTACATTACTACTGCAATTTCCTAATTGTCAATATCAGTTAGGTTCCTTTCACAAGTCAGAAACCAGGTATCCTCTACTTTAGAGTGGAGTCATTACATTTGTGTGATGATTAATTTAATGAAATAATTTGGACATAAAATTATTCAAGGGAGTACATACACTCTCGCTATTAGAGGGCTGTGTGCAGGGGGCAGCTGGGGCAATTACCTGTCCCTGGCACATTCTATCTCCTTATGTTCCTCTGGGGAGATATACTACCACTTGCCACCTAGAGACAAAACAAATGCCTAGAATTTACCAAAAAAAAAAAAAAAAAAAAAAAAAAAGAGAGAGAGAGAGAGAGAATATTTCTCAATCAGGGAGGAACTGTGGACTTCTTGATGAGCTAGTAATGTCCTTAAAGGTATATTTAGGAGTTGTATTCATTTTCTAGGGCTGCTCTAACAAATTATTATAAACTGGATGGCTAAAAATAACAGAAATCAATTTTCTCACTGTTCGGGAGGCCAGAAGCACAACATCAGGGTTTTGGCAGGGCTCTAGGGAACAGTCCTTTCTTCCAGCTTCTGGTGGTGGTAGGCATTTCTTGGCTTCCTTAGCCATGATCACATCACTCTAACCTCTGCCACTCAACTCTCATATTTTATCTCTTATAAGGACATTTGTCATTGAATTTAGGCTCCATCTGCATAATCCAGGATAATCTCATTTCAACATCCTTAAATTAATCACATCTGCAAAGACTCTTAAAAAAAAGTAACATTCATAGTTTCCAGTGACTTGGACATGGATGCACCTTTGCGGGGGTTTAAGGTGATGGTGGTGAGCATTATTCAACAGGAGTACAGACCCTCCTGGGGGATTACCAGCCCTTATCCACTGACAGGAGTCTACTTACTCTGGGAGGGGGGGAGATGTGGAGGCTCTTCAGTCCTTGTCAGTGGATCTTTAACAGACACCACCCAAATTCAGCGGTGAAGCAAGCAAATTTGGCACCCAAGACGGCACCCAATTTTATGTCTCCCCACTGTTGGTGGGTACCAGAATTTCAAACAGAAGTTTTTAGCGCTCCCATTTTGACTGGTTCCCAGGGACATAAGTTCTCACCTACTCTATTTCCTTTTTATCGCCCCTGCTGAAAGCCTTATTCACTGAATCCTCCCTGTTATGTGTTGGGGCAGGAAGAGGACAGTATTAATACCTATGAAACCTCTTCAGTCCCTCAGTGACCTGGGTAACCTGAGACAGAGGAATCCAGCATCACGCCCCTAAACTATCCTGTTGGCACCTGCTTCCTGAAGGAAGTAATTTCCTGTTGTGAATGTCTTCCAAACAGTGCAGTTCCAGGACCAGTTATGTATATTAGAACAGCAAGTCGACAATTTTATAGAAACTATTTCACATCAATAGAAACATCATTATACAATGTGAGATCAATGTTTCTGATTTTCACACTCCGTATTGTTCTTTGAGAAGGACCAAAAATTGTCATTTATATAGAAATATGTTCTATTCTGATAATGCCAGGAAATAAGCAATGCCTTGGGAGAATATCAAGATTAACGTTCTTAGGATCAACAATAACCCCCCTAGTCAATGTAATATTAAAGCCAGTAGTACAGTTTACCTGAAGGCAGAATAAATCCTCCTGTTTTGTCAACAAATAATATTTTATAAGAAGCCCTATATCTGTTGCATTTATTTTGTAAAATTCTGTTTAAATTGAAGACTATAGCACAAATACAGAAGACTATAGGTACACAGCACTGTGAATTATTACAAAATAAACACACCTGTGTAATCACCATCTAAGTCAAGAAAAAGAACATTGTCAGACTCCCTCTCACCAGGAAGGACCTTGGAGTCTCTTCTTTATCATTCCCCACTCCCATCTCAGCAAAAGTAGCTACAGACATGACTGCTACCAGGATTAGTTTTGCCTGCTTTGGAATTTTATGTTGCACTATTCTGTAATCCATTTTTAATCAAAGTGTCTGGAAAACATTCCTTTCATGACATCCCATCTCAAAAATAGAATAATTGTTTCTTTGTAGGTAACTCTCTGTGGGGAAGAAAAATAGCTAACCTCATAAATCATTATCATAAAAATGTATTTGTAATTTACATGAGAAGTCAGCATGAAAAGTAACCTCATGAACTTTTGATCTAACCATATGAACACAAATGGAATTATTAAAAATAAATATAAATGAGCATCAGAATATTTAATTTATAAATTATATGCTTCTCCTTGCTCTAGTCTTTCTTGATATTAAGGTGACTCTAACCTTTGGGACATGGTAGCATTCTTTTGATTATTTTTATTTTTAATTTTTTCTACCAGCCTGGTTTCTTACTCAAACACATTTTTCCTAGCTAACTGTTCTAGTATTTAATAGTTATAAAAAGAACTGACTTCAAGGCTAATAATATGTAGACAGGCTTATATTTGGTGACATACTTCTAATATTATGACTGCCCCTAATTCCCATGAACACATGTGGGCATTATATTTACTCAATCCTAAGGGAAAATAAAGGGTGATATGCAATTAAAAAGGAAAAAGAAAGACCACATTTAATGTTACAGTCTAATTGCAGAAATCTTGAAATGTGGGGGAAAACATTCATGTTAGAATTCAGATATCATATTAGTGCCATTTGAGGATGATATTAGCAGATGATGATATTGACTAGAGCTTGCCTGATATTGATAGAATTTCCTCTAAAAATAAAAAAGTAAAAAAATATCAAAAGTCCCTCTGGAAATTTACGCTACTGTTCATCCATGGTTGCTGGAGGTACGAACAAGCTACTATTAGTGGGTACAGGGACATTTGTGCATCACGTCATCCCAGGAGTTCAATAAAAACTCCACTTGCCCTTAAACATTTGTCCCTTTCTCCCCTTCCTTCCTACCACCTTAACATCCCCACCATTAAGTCAGGCTTTGAGTACCATTCCTCTAAATTGTCTGGGAGAGGAAACGGCCTCTTGAGTTTCCCCTCTAGCTTTCACGTAGTTCATTTGCCTTGGCCTAATTGTATGTGTTAGCTAATTGTCACTATTAGAAGCACAGATCCTGACGTGGTGAGAATGAAGTACAGGACAGATACCTCTTAATGTCCCAACTGCAATCTTAGTTTACAGAGAATAGAAAACTCCCTCCCAGGCCTGTGAGTGCTTGATTAACACAAAGGAAATTTCCCAGGAGTGGAGAAGAGGAAGCACAGTGGCTGGCTTAGGAAGCTATTTCTTCACCTTGTATGTCTAAGTCCCAGTATTACCTCTTTTGTGTGAGCTTTAAGGAGTGGTCAGTAAAAATCACTTATTTCAAGCTGCTTCACTTTGACTTTCTAATACATGGATGTGTTTTACACAGTGTCATCTGCCATGTAAATATCTGATCTGTTACTTTCTTAAAAATCAATGTTAATTTTTGAAATGTAGTTTATTTTAAAGGTAGATTTTACATCACTTCTATGAAAAGAAAACCACTATCACTTTCCATAAATAAAAGATAAATATTAAATAAGTACCTACTTTTAAAACCATCCCCCACTTTGGGAAATGCCTTAGAAGAGGGAATTGGGGTTTGGAATCAAAGGATCAGAGTTCTCATCTCAGCTCCGCTACTTAAAGTTCTCTGGTTTGGAAAAAATTACTTAATTTCTCTGAATCCCAGTGTTTTTTTTGAACAGTAACAACAAAAAGGGAAGTGATAATAATGCCCACTACAAAAGGTTGTTATAGGGATTAGAAGTGATGTGTAGAGCTCTGGCCTGGTGGCTCGGTTGGAGCATCATCCTGTATGCCGAAAGGTTGCAGGTTCTAGTTCCAGTCAGGGCACATACCTGGGTTGTTGTGGGTTGGATCCCGTTGGGGTGAGTACAGGAGGCAACCAATTAATGTTTCTTCTTCGCTGATTTTTTTCTCTCTCTTTCTCTGTCTCTTTTTCTCCCTTTCTCTCTCTCTCAAATAAATAATGAAATATCCTTGAGTGAGGATTAAAAAAATAAAGAAATGACACTTATAATACCTGGCACGTTTTAAATGTAGGGACTCAGAATTTGATAGCTATTTTATTTATTTATTTATTATTTTTTGAAGATATTTTATTAAGTTTTGAAAGAGGGGAAGGGAAGGAGAAAGAGAAGGAGAGAAACATCAGTGTGCGGTTGCCTCTCGTGCACTCCTCACTGGACCTGGCCTGCAACCCAGTCATGTGCCCTGACTGGCAATCAACCAGCACACTTTGGTTTGCAGGCTGGCACTCAATCCACTGAGCCACACCAGCCAGGACTTGATAACTATTTTTATAATTGTGTCCTTCGTGTATCAACTTGTCATTCATCTTTGCTTTCCTTTGAAGCTTTGCCTTCTTTTCTCCAAGTGACATTGGATGAATGAAGCCAAAAAAGGAAATGGGTGTTTCTTTTTACTTTCAAGCCTGAAGTTAAGCAAGTATGACGTGTAGTTCAGCTCAAGTGCTAATCCCCACTTATCAGTAGTGGTGCCTGGATCTCGTCCTCGAGAAGGCATGTAATAATGACGTTTCACTCTGTCTGCCTCAAGTGTGGGAGGGGAAAAGGCTGGTACTGCATATTTGACAACATGTAGTAGCTCCTGCCTCCCCTTCACCAATCAATCCCTCTTAGCTTGCCAGAATCTATGTTTTGCAGGGTACCTCCAGTTCAGCATGGACTTATTCCTTAAAAGAGCCCTTTACAATCAGTTCAAGTAAATCATATTCTTGAAGTCTATTTTCCATCCTAGAACAGTCTCTGAAAAGGAAACCCTCTCAGGCTTTTCTGATTCTATCACTTCTTTCTCACTCCCTCAAAAGAACTCACCTTCTAGTCCAACTAATTCTTATTGAGAGAGAGGGAGAGAAGGAGAGAAAAGAGCTCCCTGTGTGATTAGGGCTACTCACCTATCACTTTCCTTGTTCTGTAATATATCACAAGGTTTAACAAATACATACATACTCAAGGAGGCTGAGGTGAAGGAACAATGAGTGAGGCCTGTGATTTGCTAGTGCTGAAGTCTTCATAGCAGCTTGTGGAATGCTCATTTACTAGGCTCTGCAAATAGTTTTGGCAATGGGAAGTGCTACCAACAGTGACAAAGTGGAAAATCATGGGACATACAAGTTTGTTTATGACACTTCCCCCATTTCCAGCTCACACTCTGGAATGAACCAGTAAACAAGTAAAACAAGAGCATAATTATTCTATAATTAACTCTGTCCTAAGCAGGAAAGAATACTGTAGAAAGAAACTTGGCAAAGAATACTTGGGAAAATTTAACTTTTAAATGACTTTTTAATGCCAACAGAGTCTAAAAGCTGATGTTGACATTTTTAATATTTGTCCATTATCATTTAATATGATAGGTTAAGTGTTGCTTGAGGGAGCTGGGAATTGCTCACTTTCAACAAGTAAGGAAGAGGCTCATTATTTCTCCTTAAAATTTCTATTGTTCTTATCATCCACAAACTGCTCCTTGGTAATTTTTATTACTAAAAAAACCTATTACCTGATTGGTTTCTCTTGAAATAGAGGGTATGGTGAAGTGACTCAGGATATAGATATGGTGCTGAAGGGATCAATTCAAATGAAACATAGCCCAGAGAAAGGTGCTTTGTGGAGCATTACAATGTGACAAAGATAAGTTTAGAAATAATCACTTATTTTACAACCACATTTCCCAATCTTGTTTACCCAGATATTTGTGACTGTCATATTCTGAACTAACATAAATGGCAAGACAGAGGAAGACCAATTGGAAAACATTATGGTTTAAAAGGAATAGATGTTCACCAACAAGCACTTCATCGTTTCAAAGGGCTTTCAAGTTAACTCAGCATTGTATGAAAGCTTTTCCAATTCTCCATTGTACTTTAGTTTCCATTTTCTTATTCCCCTCCCTATTAGAATTTCCTGCACATCTATACAACAGGACTTGAAAATGACCAACACGAACAAACACCTTTGACTAAAGGCCAAAGTTAATTGGAAGTGTCAGAATGAGCTTTTATTTCTTACTGAGTTGGGTGGCTGAGCTGTACAGTTTTGTAGTGTTATTTGGAAATCTGAATTTAATGTTTATATACAAGCTTTCTAATATGATAAAAAGTTTAAGTACCTCTTAATTTCAACTTTCATCCCAAACCTCCTTAATTTCAACTTTCTTCCTTAATTTTCTTCCTTAATTTTCTAGAAGAAAATTCCTAGAATTTTCCTAGAATTTTCTTTCTTAATTTCAACTTTCATCCCAAACCTCCCTAACTCAAAACCTTTCAAGGGCTGCCTTACTTACTTCCAAGGAAACCGCAAACCTCTGCCTGGCTTCAAAGACTTAATTTCTTTGCATCTCTCCTGTCTCCTTCCCCTATCCTTGTTCTTTGTAGTCTCCCCCAAACTGCATCTCTGTTCCCTCTGTCTCTTTTCTTACCTTCCTTCTCTTCGTTCCATAAATGCATTTCTCAGACTTGACTTTCTTTTTACTCTCTCTGCCTCTTCAAGTTCAGTAGGATTTACTAAAGGTCTTTTTCTTCTAGGGAATCTAGATTACTCCATTCTCTACTGAGCTCCCATTCCTCTAAATTACAGTTGTTAAAGCCATATTATCTAAGGGAAATAAAACACAAGCCATGTATGCATTTTTACATTTTCGAAAAACATGTAAAAATAAGTTTTAATAATATAATTTATTTATTCTAATATTTCCAAAACATTTTTATTTTACATATGATCAGTTTAAAATTATTAATGAAATATTTTCATTTTCAAAAAAGTCTTTGAAATCTGGTTTACATTTTATAATTTCAGCACATCCCAGTTTGGACTAGCCACATTTCAAGTGCTCAGTGTGGCTAGCAAATATGTTGAGTATGGGTTTATAGTGTGTATCACATTCTCACTCTCTCAAATATGTATTTTCTTATTTCATATCTTTTTCACCTGGACCAAATTACAAGCAACTTCCTCTGTTTTCACACTTTATTCATGACTGTGTAGTGAGCTATTAGTAATTGCCTGTTGATGAATTGGCAGTACTTTTCTTATAAATGACCTCTGTTTAAGTTAGCATGATATTACTTAAGCATACTTATTCCCACCACAGCATCCTCATGCTCGAAATTTTCCTCTTCTTCTCTGTACTTACATTATGATTCCATTTTCGTGTTATATGTGTTTTGTTGTATTTGAATCTTTGGGGGTATGTTGGGCGGGATTATAAGAAATAGATGTGCATTATTTGCAGTTCTATTGCACTAGAGAGCAGCATTTTCACAGAATACTCATCATTCAGACAACTCAGGCAAAATAGGATTTACAGCTGAAATCAATGGGATAATTGTCTTTATTGCTCTTTTTGAATTTCTTACCAGAGACTGACCAAAGACAGTCTTCTGGTCATGAGACCCAAGTCTGAAGTAGAGGCTCTCCAACTTGATTCCATAATGACAAAGACACAGTTTTACAAGTCGAAACCAAATCACCAGGATAGAAATAGCTTGTAAAATTTCAGGGAGGGAAGGTTGTTGGGCAGGGATGGAAGTCCTAGAGAGTCCAAGGTCAGACGGAGGGCCTGAAGTATGAGGACATTATGAGGAGGGTTTCAGATTCTGTCACAGGTGACTAAAGGGGAGGAAGCAGGAGGAGAATACAAACCTTGCCTACTCCACAGTTTTATCAATGATGTACTGATGTTTACTATTTCTAGCCCTCTCATCAATTTAATTCAAGACAAAGGTCTCAAGTCAGAATGCTGGAATTATAGTTGTAGAACTGTGCCATAAACAACAAATCAAAGTCCATGATTTTTCTCATCACATAAAATTGTCACATTAAAGTTACAAATGTTATCTCCATACAGTCTAATGTTTAACACATCTTACAGTCTTTATTAAGAATCTCTCAATCGGTCTCTAATTGGCCCATTTATTTAATTTTAAAGTCTTGTTTTTGTTTCTTATTGGTAATGTTAATCTTAGTTCTCTGTTAACTTTCTCCTCATATGATAGCAAGTATATCTGTTACTGAGTAGAACTGCCTAACTTGGCTTAAATTTACATGTAAAAATTTCTACACTTTATACATTTGGTACCTTCACATGTTAATAGCATTTTGACAACAGGGTCTTTTTTATTATTAAATGTATCAAGGTGACATTGGTCAATAACATTATATAAATTTCAAATGTGCAATTCTATATCATCTATATATTGCTTTGTGTGCTCACCATTCAAAGTCTAGTCTCCCTTTATAACCATATATCTGACCCCCTCTCCCTATTCATCTTCCTCCCACCCCTTTTTCCCTCTGGTAACCACCCTTCTGTTGTCTGTGTCTATGAGTTTGTTTGTTGGCTCATTGCTTTCTGTTTTATATCCCACATATGAGTAAGTCATATGCTTCTTGTCCTTTTCCAGCTGACTTATTTCACTGGTGATAATGTAAATTGGGACAACAGGGTCTTAATATCACAGCTAGTTCAGTGAAAGCAAAGGTATGAATTAGGGCCCACATTGCTCCAAATGAAGGGCTCAGGAATTTACTGTGACTGAAGTGTGAAAATTCTGTCCAACTTTTGTTTCTTACATATTTCTCTCTGGACCTGTGGGTGCTGTTCATGCCCTGGCCAAATTTCTAATCCTGAGCACAGGCCTGGACCTGTGTGTGCTGACTTCTGAGGGGACTGGGAGGTCCCCCTGCCTCAACATGCACTTGCCACTAGTTAGCTGATAACTGGAATTCTGAAACAAAGACATCTCTCTTTTGCCTACATAGTTTGCTAATAGAAATGAAGATGTCCACAGGGTGAAGATTTGGCTTCTTAGTAATTTATGCAAAGTATAGTCTGTAGAATGGGCCAGTTTGTGATGCTTATTTCTTCCTATGTTACATTTCTTTTTATTTTATTTCTCAAAATGTAATTTTAAGTGTTTTAAAGCCAATAATAAAAAAAAGACTTGTATTTTTATATCTTTAATTTTTAAATTTAATTTTCTAGTAATTTGTTTTTGCTGCATTTTGCAAAAGTACTAGTCTTCAATCGGTCCTGGTTCATAGGTCGTTTGAGAGACACTAATTTTATTGCTTTGTGTATAGAGTGGGGAAGAGATTCTTCATCTACCCCCTCCTCCCAGAGATTTTTGTAGGGGATAAGAAACAGGACACACAGAGTCCTGGATACCGGGGGGAATACAGCAGGGCAATAATCGTTTCCATGAAAAACAAGGTTGCTATCATTAGTTTGCCTGAAGCTGGACTCTGCATCCATTAAGAAACTTACCATTCCACAAGACTTTCTGGAATGTAAAGCGTATTTTGTGTTCTAGGCATTGTCCTTGGTGCTGAAAGGGATATGAATAATCCTTATTTTCTGGGAAGAAAGGATGTGGTTTGGTGAGTACACAGTATTGTCTCTGCCAAAGGATTGTAAAATGTAGTCTACGGTAATCTTTCAAGCAGCTTTATTTCTTCCGAGGTAGTAGGTAATAAAACCAGTGAAGAGACACAGCTTAAGCAAGTACAGGGTTATTTCAGTAGATTCTATGAGAGATCTATAATGGGTGATCTGTTCTTAATTTGCCATTCTAAAGAGCGAATAGTGATAGAGGCCATTTGATTTTGTATTAACAATTCTATCATAAGTACTTAAATAATAGGTATATATTAGCCACCTCATATGGGGACTCTAAAATCTGCCGTGGTTGTTTGACAGTCCTGAAATTTTGCAATCAAGTTCTCTTCTGACCTACCTCATACTGTCTTTGATCAAGAAAGTTACTTTTATACAAAAAGACAAACAGTGCTGTTAAAGAAATTAGGGAGTTTAACTCTCTAAAGTCTGACTAAGACATGTAAATTAATCCCCAAATATGAACTCATTAATTTTGCAATATCCTTTGGGAGATGAGTCATCATACTTGACATATTAAAAATATAGTACTGTATATGAGAAAATACTAGTATGAAAGGTGGAAAGGTGTAGGATCCCAGGATAGCATGGACAGAACACTGATTTCATGGGCTTTATGGTGCCTGGTGGCAATTCAGGAACAAGCTAGGTTTTATCCTAAACCTGCACCAAAGTAACTTATGAAGCTTTTCCAGATGATTTCTCATCTTGTCTTCCCCTGTATCCTCAAAGCTCTGTCCTTTCTTGTTAACATTACATCGCATCTCCTATAAGGTCTTCAAGAAAGTTTGCCTAGGGGAGGAGGGGAGGGTTTTTGTGTCTATGTTATACTCCATGATATATAGTGTTATCGGTATATTTATTAGGATTTGAATATCTTTAACTATTCTGCTTTTCCAGGTGCCTCCTATTTTAAGAGTAACATTGAAACTGAGGTTCCAAGAACCAAAAGATATGAAGAAGGGAGAGGCCAGGACCATAGTGTTTTGCCTTATATTATGATGTCCTTCAATTGAGTATAAATATTGAATTTCTATAATGTTTTTTTAAATATTAATATTCCTCAGACATATATTCTCATTGATATGCCCTCATTTTTATCTTTCATTATTCTAGTGACTTACTTACTTTTTGGACCAAAAATCTGAATTCTCTCGAATTCTTCTGAAAGGTTCTTTTTTGAGCCTATCTGCTTCTAGTCATTAAGTCCAGCAGGTTGGCCCCTCCTAAAGCCCCTATCTCTTTTACAAATCTTGACTGCTAACTAATTATTTGAGAAGACACCAGGTAATTGGGTATTTCACTATGCTCCGTCAATGAACTTTTTTCCCATTAATACCCTTGTTCAGATCCCCATGATCCTGATATTTCAATGGTACTTCCAGCGTGTGTTATACTTCAATCAATTAAGCAAGGTTAGTCTCCAGTCACTGCATATATAAAGACACTTGAAGGGGGGTTTACATTCCAGCTGCAATAATAATAGGCTTCATGTCAATTCACTTTCCTGGTGTGGTGGTTGGTCTTTAAGTGTGAGGAGCTGAAACACACAATCCAGTCTTGTCCAATACAAAGAATCTAAAACTCAATGAAATTAGATTTAAATAATCACTTAGCTAGTTAATAATAGGATATGTAAAAAACTTGGTGAAGATATAATCACCAAATAGTCTCTAAATCCAGATGTAAATGCAAACTCTTTACTGGGTTAAGAAGATTGGCCACTTAATTTTTTTTCTTTTATTATGATTATGTGTTGAGTTATTACTCTTTTGAGTAATTACCTTTCAAAGTAATTACACCTCTGGGGTGTATACCAAGGAAACAACTCAACAAAAAAAGCTATGTACAAAAGTTTTCATTGAACCGTTATTCAAAATAGCAACAATTTTAAATGATCTAATATCCACTAAGAGATAAATGGTTAAGTAATTGATGACATACCAAAATGATAGATTAAAATGTAGTTGTTAAAAATGAAAATTAATGACTTTATAGCAACTTGAAATAAAGCCTATGACATATGTGAAAATAAATACCAGGATATAAAGATGTGGCTTTTTTCCACCAGTAAAACAAAAATTTACTAGGCAAAGGAGGAACTAAGGGAAGCAATCAGAGGACAATAAGGTAAAGCATAAAATCTCTTATTTCTGTGAAGCTTGATATATGTGCAAATGAAATGCAGTAGAGGCTGGAAAACTCGTAGTGTGATCCATTCACCAGCTTTAATGCTCTAGCATTGTTGTAGATCCCATGAAGAAATAAAAGAAGACATGGTTTCAAACTGCTCCTCCATGGGTGCTTGTCTTTAAAGGGTTGTGATTTCATTGAGAGCTCTTGATAAACTTGGGAGCATTTCAGCTATTACTATATTCAGAGGATATCTGGAATTCTCAACAAAGTACAACTTATCTTTAATAATAGTCACCCTTTCCAGAATGCACATGTTATACATACATTTATCAAATACTTGAATTCTAACACTTTTCAGGACTGCTTTCTGCCCTTGAATTGAGTTTTGACTAAAATAGTCTGAATCTATCTTCTCTAAGAGCAAAGCAGAGGATAAGAACACACCAAGGATTCATTATTTTGCCACTAAACAAGTTGTAAAAATAATATTTATTTAACTCCTGGGAGCATGTGTTGAGAACAAAACAAATCCCCAAAAGATTTTTTGGTTTTGCAAAAGGCATAGGGTGACTTTGGAAATGGACTAGTAATGTTGTGTCACAGAATCAAAAAATGAAAGAGGACTTGAGATATCATATTTTCCATTACCTGCTCTCATGCGGAACTTCACCTAACCCATCCTAGTAAAATACGACCTGGGTTTTTAATGACATCTAGGGAGACATATCATAATCACATTGAGTAATGGTTTTCTGAATGGACAATAAATATGTCTTCCTAAGGGTGTTATTGCATTTGAAAAAAACATTGCTTAGCTATTGAAAAACCTCAAAGATTAAAAATGCCTGTGTTAAGCTCTAGCTGTGGGGTGGTGATTTGTTTCTTAGAATTTTTGTGGTCAATGTGCAGGGAAGCAAAACAAGCTCATACTGTAAATTGTGCACACTGATAACACATGTGCTTATTATTAATAAAAATAACAAAAGTACAACCATTTCTACACAGGATTCCATAATTAATGATAGTTTTGTTATCAAATAATGTGTTAAATATCTTCAGAATAACTATAACATCTTAGAAAACCTAGTAGTATCACTCACTTGTTTCCTAATATTTATTAAGTCTTTATTACATATAAAATATTATCTGAGGTATTTTAAAGCTTATACATGCACTAAAAAAAGAGTCCTGTCATCAAAAAACTTGTTACTGAGCAGGAGATGCAAAAAACACAGGCCGAGTAAATGTATAATAGAGGACTGAAAGGAGAGGGACCCCTGTAGCTGAAGCTATTAGGACTTTGTACTTGGCCTGAAGGTCAAATGTTCTCCTGATAATTACATCTATTCTCTCAACAGTTTTTGAGTATTTATGCAATGACCATCTGCCAGGCACTGTGTTAGTAATGAGTATGCAGTGATGAAGACAGATCTTATCCAGTTCTCTTAAAATTTACAGTCTGCTGGAGGGATAGGCATGAAAGCAATAATCAGCAAGTAATATCAAGACAAAACTATTTCACAAGTGCTCAGCTAATTCTGAGAGTGAGAATTTCATTTACTGTTGCTATTGGAGCAAGGGCTGAATCAACTGTTCTCACTGAAGAGTGGCAAGGATGTAGATCTTTGTGAAATAAATTTTAATTGGAAAGTGATACCTTGAGAAAAGCTCATAACCACTAACATTCTGCCAAAAGTTACCATTTAGGCTGTTCAAGTGGAGAAAAAAAGAGGAGGCGGGGAAACCTTTCAAGGTTCACCTTTGCAATTACTGTGCTTTGGTCATTTTACTACTAGAATCTTCCTTTGTTTGATATTGTGGTTGATATATAAATAAGTCTGGAAAACATTTAGTAACTGCTCTAGTATATTATGACATACTTTACTGACTTCTTCCCATGAACAATGAGATGTGAATGTTTACGTCATTACCTATAGTGTCTCAGCTAGACCCATTATCTATAGCAGGGGTGTCCAACCTTTTGGTGTCTCTGAGCCACACTGGAAGAGGAAGAGTTGTCTTGAGCTACATATTAAATATACAAACATCAATGAAAACTAATGAGCAGAAAAAAATGTTTTAAGTAAATTTACCATTTTGTGTTGGGCTGCATACATAGCCATTCTGGGGTGTGTCCTTGGACACTCCTGATATTTATAGCATCTTGTTCTTTCTGTAGAAACTCTTTATAATCCTGGATGCAGACTTATTTTTAAATTATATTTGAAAATAGGAATCATAGCCAGGAGCATTACATTTGAATGCTTAAACTCTCAGAATACCTGAGGCTCTTCCCTCTCAAGATGCTTCACTTTTGTGTATATATAATACACAAAATATATATATATAAATATATATAATATATATATAAAATATATAAAAATATATATATTTTTATATATATATTATATATATTTATATATATTATCCCCATTGCACTCTTCTTGGCATTTGTGTATTAGCTTTTTATCCAAGTAATTTGCAGCACAAGTTTACTTCATAAAGTAATTTGAGAATATCCTCTCTGTAAACTTAGTTAACTCTGTATTATCTATATTCATACACATATGTCTGTATTCATACCACATGCATGTGTGAATAAGTCAAGTCCAAAGAAAATATGCAGAAATTTAACTCTGAATCAGTGATTCTCAAACTTTGCATCAGGCCTGGAGTCCATTCTCATAGCCCAATGTTGTGCATTAGTCTCATGAAAGTGGAGCTGCTTCAATTCAAACAAACATTATAAGCTGAAAACTCTTCCTTCTTTAGGCCACAAGGAATCTCCAAGGAGTCTCACAGCTTCTCAGAACAAAGTTCTGAAGCCTCTACCTCATTCCAGTTAGCATGTGATCTATGGGTTCCTTGAGGCTATGGGCTTCCTTTTGATGGACTGTGAAGTGATCATTTTCAGAAGAAAATAATGCAAATTTTTGTAGATTTTAATCTCCCCTCAATGTCACTAAAAGCCACTTAAATTGTGATCTGTTTGTGTTATAGGATACAAAAGTTTGGTACTATATACCATTTTCTATATGTTTGCCTTTCTTTTTCCTTTTTTGAATGTCATTGAACAAACCAAACAAACACTGAGTTCTTTCCCTGTTGAAAAGTGGGAGCCCACATTATAGGTGGATCTTAGGTCTACTAGTTTACTTGAACCACAAGGACAGAAATTTGAAAAAATTTCTCATAAAAATACGTTCAGTTTCTTTCCTGTCCAGTCTCGGCAACAAGTAGACAAATGAGCATGTTTTCATTCCAGCACATTTTATTTCCTCTGGCCACTTTTTGATGGAAGTACGAAAAGCCAAAATGTGGATAGCTGGAGGGGAAATTAGAAATAGAGGTAAAGGGCCCCATTAATGGAAGTAGCAATCTGTGAAAAGGCTTCAAGGTGCTGAAAACACAGGTATTGTGTAGCATTTTACTGCTTTTTATGTACAAATTCAAAAGCAGAAAATGCCACTATCCCTGCACATTTCCCAGTCTGTGTGGTTCTACTCTTTTTATAGCCTAAATCTCTTGGACTCCATATACAGCATCAGCCCTACCCTCATTTTGGGAGCTATGCTAACTATAGCCCAGGAGGACAGTGGTTGTCTCATGCTCTGCTATCTATGTTACATTACTTTCAAATTCTTATCCCATTTCACCACTGATCTGAAAAGTGGGGCTTCTTTGTGCCTAGTGACACAAGCCTTCTAGAACACCACTGCTCAAAGTGTGGTTCAGGGATCTGCAAGTGTCCATGTCATCTGGGATCTTGTTGGGAAATGTTAAATCTTAAGCCCACCCCAGACCCACTGAATCAGAATCTTCATTTTTGACCAGGTTCCCAGGTGATTTGTATGCATATTAACATTGGACATGCACTGGTACAGAACGCAGTTCCCACTCTTCACACTACTGACTACCTGTAGTCTTGAACCTGTCCCTGGGGTACATACTTCTCTGATAGTGACTACCAGTCCCTTCTTGTCTAGTCTTTATCAGTATTACCTGCGCCTAAATTAGCATTCACTATCTTGGACTTACTGTTTTGATACCTTGACATCATCTCAGATGGCCCAAAGCTGGTGCCTCCCCTAGTTTGTCTTCGGTTGTCAGCTTTGATGATCTTTGGGAATTCTTGATGTTACTGGAGTCTCCTCCAATATCTTTAGCTCTGTGTCCACCCAGTCCCTTGCTCCTGAGTGTATTAACCAACCCATGCTCTGACTTAAGAAACATTTGTAAGTTAGTTATCAATCTGAAGAATTTGTTTAAAATGACTGTGGAATTCTCTAATGATTGATTATCACCTAAAAAGAATTAAACAAAGTTTTAGAGTTTGTATTTTTGATGTGTTTGTCAGGGATCTATTGGGAATGCAAATGAAGTAGATTTGTATACAGAACTTGGTTTTAAGGATATTAAAGTAACTTAGATGTGACTGAGATTTACATAATTAAAGAATAAAGCAACATAAAGATAAAATATCTATTGGATAAAAGATACCATAAACAAGAATAAAATGCATTGGTCTAGGAGGAAATGTTTGCCACATCTATAAAAGACATAACACCATGAATAAATAAAGAGCTCATACAAATAAGAAAGAAAAAGACATCCAAAGAGCAGAGGATATGAACAGGAAATTCACAGAAGCAAAGCCAATGATCCATAAAACAAGAAAATAAATGTTCAACCTCACCAGTAATTGAGAAAATCAAAATTAAAATAATGTGCCCTGGCTGGTGTGGCTCAGTGGTTGAGCCCTGGCCTGTGAATCAAAGGGTCACTGGTTCAATTTCCAGTCAGGGCACAAGCCTGGGTTGTGGGCCAGGTCCCCAGTTGGGGGTGTGCAAGAGGCAACCACACATTGATGTTTCTCTCCCTCTCTTTCTCTCTCCCTTACCCTCTTTAAAAAAATAAAATAAAATCTTTAAACAACAACAACAGCAATGTGATATTATTTTTCACCCCTCAGACTGGTATTAATTACAAGTATTGGCAGAAACAGTGAAATAGACACTCTTATACTGCTGATTTGTATGTAAACTGTTACAGCTTTTCAGTATGTTATAAAATTATAACTGTACTTAGCAAAAGAAAAATATTATAACCCTTTAACCTCTTTGCAGTTGCACTGCTGCAAACCCATACTAAAGAAATATACATATTGCAAAAAGATTTAGGTATGTATGTTAACTGAAGTACAGTTTTTAATTATGAAAAAATAGAAAAAACTAAATCCCTATTAAATGGGGAATGAGTAAATAAATTATGGCCCAACCATATTTTGGGATACCCTGAAAACTTTCTAAAGATTGAGTTATAAATATATATATATAGAGAGAGAGGAAATATACTAGAGGTTACAAACAAGTTCTTCCGTAAGTGTCTTTTTTTAAACCAATTATAACCAGTGACTTTATTTTTTTTATTTTAAATATTTTATTTATTTATCTTTAGAGGGGATGGGAAGGAGAGAGGGAGAGAAATACCAATGTATGGTTGCCTCTCGTGTGTCCCCTGCTGGGACCTGGCCTGCAACCTAGACATGTGCCCTGACTGGGAATTGAACTGTGATTGTTTGGTTCCCAGGCCCACACTCAATCCGCTGAGCTGCACCAGCCAGGGCCCTAAGTGTCTTTATATAAATATATAAATATTTCTCCAAGACATGCAATTTGGTTGAAAAAGCAAGTCATAGAACAAAATCACTTGTGTTAAAAAAATCACGTGTTTGTCTGTCTATACATCTACCTATTTACACATATATGCACACATATAGCTAAAAATATTGTAAAAGACTAGGAGAGCACTTATCAAACTAAAATAGTGAATTATTCTCATGAAGAGATGAGAATTGCCTAGGGTAAGTATGAAGGAGGACCTTTCATAATTTATTCTATTATTTTTGTATTGTTAAATCTTTACAGCATCAATATACGCTTATAATAATTGTACAATCAGAAAAGCAATAGAGAGAGAAAAATACTTACACTAGACAGCTAGTAGTAAGGGTAATGGTTATGATACCATTAAGATAATAATAGCTGTGGGGAAGCTGCAAGATGATACAAATAGTTTCTCCTTGACCCACATTTTTCTTATTTGAAAGCTTCTCAGGGTGGAGAGATGGGGAGGGTGAAATACTTTTTTCCTCTAATATTTTTTCAACTAAAAATTCCATGTCAGTATAGCTGCTTCCAAAATGTTTTACAAATTTGTTGTACCATTTAGCATTTCCACCAGAACTACAGGAGAATTCCAGTTGCTCTTCATCCTCATTGGCACTTGGTATGGATGGTCAAGTGTTTTTTTCTTAATTTTAGCCTTTCTAATATATGTATAGTAGCATATACTTGTGGTTTTAATATGCATTTCCCTAATAATTAATTATGGTGAACCTCCTTCTATATGCTTATTTGCTGTCTGCAATGGATCAGAAACCTAAAATCAAAACTTCAAACTATAAAACTTCTGGAAAAAAGTATAGGAACTAATCCCTTTGATTGGTTTGATTAGACTTTAAGTAAATATTTCTTAGGATAAAAAAATCACACACACACACACAACCATGCAAGAAAAGAATTGATAAATGGGATTTCATAGAATTACAAACTATTCCTTGAAAGATACTATCAAGAAAATGAAAAGATAAACCCCAGAGACTGAGGAAAATATTAACAAAATGCATATCTGATCAAGGCTTTTTATCCATAATGTATAAAGAGCTTTTACAACTTAAGAAAATGAAAACAACCCAGTAGAAAGTGATGTAGAGATTTGAGCAGACTCTTGATGATGACTGAAATAAAAGGTGAACTGTCCTTCGCTGGGTATTGAGTCAATAGCTGGTGATAAGAGTCCCATCCAGACATAGTTATTTGTGCTATAATAAGTGTCACTTTATGATTCTCACCTGGAATCTGTAACACAAAATGATTTTCCAGAGAATGGTTCATTTTCACTATAAGTAAATAATTAACCAAATTCATAAACATTTATTTATATTTAAACCTATCTACACAAAGTGTGAGCTAGCTTTGTCATTCATTCCTTGACAAGGAATTAACAATCATTCTGTGGAGAGAGATGATTAAGTGAAACTCTGGGTTCTTCATTGTGCTTAGCTTTTTTACTTTCCCATCTTAATAAGGTAGGAAATTAACAATATAAACCCATCATTCCTTCCTTCGTTTTGGAACAGGGGATGGTATAGTCTAAAACAAAATGGCATCACCATTCACTGGGCAAGCACCTATATGGAATCAAGGAAAATGTTGTAGGGGAACTTTTGGCTGGTGATATTTTTTAACCAACACAGAACCCAGAGTGGCATCAACTGGATACGGCTACTCTGGTCTCCCAGCTTGCTCCTGATTCTTGGGATTCACGTACCCTGTGGCCACCCTTCCAACAGCAGAGTTATCCTTGAGGTCCTCTCTCTTATGTTCTCTCTCCACAACCCCCAGCTCCTTTTTCAACTCTTTGCCCTCTTTACATTTGGTCTTCACTTGCGTCCAGTTCTGATGCTGGAGAGGGTGAGAACCCAGGACCTGTAGGTGGAGGAGGGGAGGTGGTATAGGCTC
>PVKM010024960.1:0-20213 GCA_004027735.1 Carollia perspicillata
CAATCTCTTACTAGCTCTGCACTGAACCCTCAGAGCTGTTATGGAACACATCCTAGTTACTCTGGTGCTAAAATGATGGCTTTCCTGTCCCTGGCCCCCTGTCAGCTCTGGCCACATGGCTTACAACTCCTGAGCCACTCCACCTGTCCCTCAGGCCTTCATTTCCCTGTATGCCCACCAACTATGAAAACTCTTTCTGGAGGACCCTCAAGGTCCTTTGAGAATTACTCTTCAAAACAATTTACTAAAAATTTCTTGAGGCCCACAGATGGGTATATCTGGTGCCTCACACTTAGGAGATGCTGAACAAATATTTGCTAACAAGATTTGCTAATCAGCAGGGCTGAAAGACGTAATGGCATGTGTCACTCTGTGTGGTAAGTGGCTTATGTCTCGGGAAAGTCAACTGTGCACCATTTTCTAAGTATCCATTTCATTAGTGCTGTACAGAGAGCATGTCTTTTCCTTATCACTCTTAGTTTCTTGCCCTCTCCCCAGGAGTTCACTGCAGAGGAGAAAAAAAAAAACCCAGAAACCTAAAGAAGGGATGAGATGGAACCCAGTGGGAAGTCTTAGTGCCACTGCTGTCCCCAGATCTGAATCTTGCAGGACGTCACTCTGATTGAAAGCCTTTGGTGCCCTGACCGGTGCGACTCAGTTGGCTGGGCATCATCCTGGGAAGTGAAAGTTTGCTGGTTCCATTCCCAGTCAGGGCACAGGCCTGGGTTGCAGGCCAGGTCCCCAGATGGGGCACGTATGCCTAAGACAGGCAGCTGATTGATCTCACAATGGTGTTCTCTCCCTCTCTTTCTCCCCTCCTTCCTCTCTCTCTAAAAATAAATGCATAAAGTATCCTTTAAAAAGCCATCAATTATTTTTATTTCACCATTATCTATCCTTGAGAAAATTGTGACAAATTAACCAATCTGAAATCTGGCTCTTGTTTTGTCTATTTTAAAATGTAGAGACATGGGCACATTCTTTCAGGTGTATCAGCCTTCTAACCCAGAGGAGAATCAATTTAAGTAAATTGCTGTAAATACGGCAGTTGTGGACCAGAATCTGTTCATACGCACAACCGTACTTTTCCATCAAGTCTTTTCTTTTAACTGATAAATCTCCCCAGAGCAGAAACCACAGCCACAAAATGTCACCACAGAGAGTAAAGCACTGTGGGCACTTAGTGACTCAGAAGTCAACGCACCTCAGTTCTGCAGCGGCCGCTCACTTGCGGAGCTGTGAAGCGGGGAGATTTGTGACTAACTGTGTGGGGCCCCAGGATGGGTTCTGGTTTTGCAAGCTCTTTGGCAGGTCCTGCCTTCCTGTTTGTCTGCCTCTGCCTGCTCTCACGGCACACACACCGAATACCGGTGGAGGTCTTTTACAATTCAAAACCACGAAGGACCAGACCATTTGTCATTAGACTGAAAATAAAAAGATAGTCGCTCTGGAAGACGTGTGCCCCTAGCTTCTCTCACTCTGAAGGCTGCAATGACACATGTCCACGGAGAGTGCATCCTTGCCGTCCCAAGAAAAGGAGGGATGTGAACCCAATTATTTGGTAGTCAACTTTGCCCCTGAAATAAATGAAACTGCAAAGCTGTCTTTTACCAGATGCCCAGGCACTGACAGAAAGCTGTGCGACCAGAATTTCATATCCATTCCCTTGGGGCATGATTTAAACCAAGAAATCTGTCCTCAGGAGGCAAGTGGGGAACAGCTCCAGGGACAGTTGAAAAATGATGGTGAAGGGTTTTTGTCTCCCTCTCAACCCTGCAAAACTAAGTGAAACGGATCTCTGATTGATTATTAAACACTTTGCATTAAATGGCTGGGGGATATTCTGCTCATTAAATCCATAACTCTTAGCAGAGCTATTTCTGCCAGATTACACCATGGTGGGGGTGGAGATGGGGGGGAGGGGCACAGATAATGAGAAGGAAGTAATAGTATCAAGTTGGCAAAACTCGTGAGGAAAGTTAAAAACACTTCTGTTAGCAGCATCACCTGCCAAATGGATGCCATTTTTTTTGAGATTAAGAAATCAGGTGAACATTTATTTAGTAAGTTATATACATGTGTAATCACTAACCACTGTTATTAAAAATTTTTTTTAATAAAAAAAAATCAGATAAACAAATACAGGTTATCCCCTTTACTATGGAAAGCAGGTCCTTACTCTGGGGAGTGAAAGAATAATGTTTACTGGATTTCTTCTCTTCTTTTTGGAAGGGACATAAATATAGGACAAAGTTTCTCCTCAAGTAGATTCTTTTAAGTATTAATATTAATAAAGATTAACATGCTTCTCTTTATTTTGGTCATAAATTATAATCATTTCTAGCATCATTTACTTGTGCATTTTAAAAGATTTTGCACACCAGTGTCTTTCACCGTGGGGTGTGATATCAATGTGGATTCCCTGGTCTTAAACAGAACACCTGATGAGACTCAAAGGTGTGGGTACAGGAGGTGTCATTATGCTTTTATTTACTAGATGTGTGTTCTTTTCATTCTTACAACTTTTATTTTTTCCTCCACTTTACTTGGAATAACATTGTCTCCTCTCTATCTGGGTTTAAAAGATGATTACCTTTTTGTTCAGAATACACTAAACAAATACAGTTATTCTGTTTGTTGCTAAGCAACCGAGCTGGGTTACCCAGAAGAATCTCACTCCGCTGTCAGATCCTTGTTCTCTTTTTGATAATTGACCACGGAGAGAGAGAGTTTGCTGGAGGGGGGGAGAGCTGGCAATCCACAGACTTGAGAAATTAAAAAAAAATTAACCGCCCCAGTTCTATCAAAAACTTTTACCTAAACAAATACAATGGAATACCATTCAATACAAAAAAGAATGGACCACTGATACATACAACATAAATGAAACTTAAATGCATTAGGAAGAAGCCAGACACAAAAGAGTACATGCTATGTGTATTTCATTTCCTTTCAATGAAACTTGAGAAAAGACACATCAGGTAGGGATCGCCTGGCATGGGACACAGGGAGCTTCTGGCGATGATGGAAATGTCACAGCATCTGTATCTTGATTGTGGTAGAAGTTACACAGCGTGCAAAGTGAAATGAAACTTCAATGGATGCGTTTATTTTTTGTAAATTATACCTCAATAAAGACACCAAGGCTATTTATGCTTATTGTATGTTCATTGTATGTAGCAGGTCTTAGTTGTGTTATTTTTAGGACTAGGAATATCTTTTCCTATAAAGAGTAAATTTTTTTACAGGGAGAAAGAAATTTGTGTTACATAAAAAGAAAATGCAACTTATCTTGTAAAGAAAGAGTTGTTATTATTTTTTAAAAGAATGCTTACTTGAATAGTATTATAATTAATATTTCCCTCTTGGCTGCTTTTCCCTCTTTTTTATACATGCAAATACCTTAAAGAGTTTTCCACTCCACAGGAACAACTATTTTCAACTCTTTTACGCTGTTTCTCTTGGAATTGATTTTGCATTTCTAGTAATACATTTATAGTGTTGCTCCCTTATTTTCCGGATTGGGCTGTATTCGTTTCTCACTCTAGAAATTTTATATTTAGTGTTCTCTCTCTCACACATGCGCGCACTCACACACACACACTCATGCTTCCAGTTTCTCACCTTCCCAATGAGGTTATGTCCCAATTTTGTTTAATTTTGGTGCTTCTTATTTAAATGATGTGAATGTCATTCATTACTGAGACAAGTAGGAACTATGGTTTCTTTTCCTGCCTAACTTTTTGTTTTCCCCGGAGGTAGTAAGTGCTGGGGTTTCGTTTGTTCAGTTTGCTCCAGTGACACCCCACGCCATCCAGGCCCACCACACAGCTGTCCTCCTGCTCCCACTTTCTGATCACCCCGTGCATCCCCTTCACCTCGCACGAGCTGACTCCCTGTTGACATGTCTTAGGAAATTCCCTTACAAAAGGATGAATGGAGGTCTACTTGACTAGAAATATTTTAAAATCTATCCTCATGTATAAACGGTTACTTTGGGTATAACTATCCAGATAGAAATGCATTTCCTTTCTGAAATTTGAAGCCATTTTTTACTCCCCTCTTAGTTTCTAGTGTTATTTTGAGAAATCCATGCCATCCTGATACACGTTGCTATAGGAAACCATCTTCTGTCTCTGAAAGATTTCCGCAGAATCTTCTCTCATCCCACTGTTCTGAGGCACCACAGGGGCCTGCCCAGGCATGGGCCCATTTTCACCCACTGTGCCAAGGACTCCGTGGTCCGTTTTAATCTGTTAGCTTATTTTCATCCATTCTGGAAAACTCCAAACTGTTTCTCTGATGATTGCTTTCATCCCTATTATTTATATGTCTGGACAATCTGGACTCAATTTCCAATGATTTTTTCATTCCTATTTTCTATTGCTTTGTGTGTTTTCTCACTTTTATCTTCTCATACTTCTATTGAGCTTGTTGCTATCAGATTGTGATTTCTAAGGGGTTTTTTTTACAGGGCGTGATATATTCTTTTATTTCTGTGCATATATTAATGTTCCGTCTTAGTTTTTTTCTGCCTATACAGTCTCCTCCAAGTTGGTGTTTTCCATGTGTGTTGGTTTCTGCCTCAGTCTGTTTGGGCTACTGCAACAAAAATACCATAGATTGAGTGGTGTATAAACAACAAACATTTATTTCTTACAGTTCTGGAGGCTGAAGTCCAATCAAGAAGATCAAGGCACCGGAAGACTTTTGTCTCTGAGGGATCTCTCCCACGTTTCTAAATGGCTGTCTTTTCACTGTGTCCTCACAAGAGCTCTCTGGGGTCTCTTTTACAAGGACGCTAATCTCATCATGGGGGCTCCACTTTCATGACCCCGTCATCCCCCAATGGCCCTGCCTCCTAACACCATCACCTTGGGGGTTAGAACTCAACATATGGATGGTGGGGCAGGGGGACACAGCATTCGGTTCACTGTGGTCTCTCTCTTATGATGAAGGCTTTCCCAGGTGACTAATGGTCTTCTGCAGTCTGCCCATACTTAACGCCGGAGCATTAAATGGCAGATGAGGGGCTCTCTGTGTGCAGATGGGCTTGTTGAACGGGCGCCTCACTTACTGTCAGGTGGGGAAGAAGTGGAGATCTGGGCCCCGACTGCTTCTCATACAGGCTTTTATTGAATCCTCTTATTTCCACCACCATTTTCAACATGATTCCAGGGGTGTCCACACAGCTAATTCCTCAGCTCCATGTTCTGCCTCTTTGTTTTCCCAACTGCAGGCTTAGAATTCATCTTTCTTGGATTTGTATGTCTTTCTGCTGAACAGATACCTTCTGTTAGCCAGCTGCAAATTCCTCCATCATTTTTTCTCCTGTTCTTACCTGTGTTGATTTACAATTTTTGATGACTGTTGGTTATCTGCTAACCCCTTTTGGGTTTCTTTGTTGGTTTTAGGAGAGAATGGAGAAAAATACTTGAGATCCACCTACCATCTTTAACTAGAAAAAAATTTTAAGGGTTTTAATTTTATATTTTGGATCAGTAAAAGAAGAAAATAAGGAGTTAGGAAAAATATACACACATAGATAAAGTAAATATGGGGAAAACATACACAGAAAAAGAGAAAAGTTTGACAAAACAAAACATACACAGAGGGGGCCCACTAAGACCAAGTAAAAGCCACAGACTCCTGAAACAGCAGGTCTGTGGGACACTATTGCTGTCCCTGTCCTCGTTCTGTAGTGGATGACATCAAGAGCAAGGTCTTCTTCAGGAAATTCACATGAGCTACTGAACAGAATCCACGGCAGCGTGGTTCCCTGGGACAGAAAAGAACTCTGAATTTATGCCTTTAATGAAATGCGGTTTGTTCCTTCTCCCACC
Source organism: Carollia perspicillata (assembly GCA_004027735.1). Taxonomy (NCBI): domain Eukaryota; kingdom Metazoa; phylum Chordata; class Mammalia; order Chiroptera; family Phyllostomidae; genus Carollia; species Carollia perspicillata. The sequence continues at coordinate 5,844 of PVKM010024960.1, forward strand.
TCCCTGCACTCCGTAACCAAAGGGAGACATTCTGCTGGTTAGCGGAGAAGGTGCAATTCTGAGGAGTTAGTGCAGACAGGGCCCAAGGTGAGTTTGGTGCCTTTGGATTGAAGAATCTCTGTGCCCAGATAGTTTACTCTCTTCTTTATAATACTGAATTACAAAAAGCAACTAACGTATCTAACAGTGGAGGGATGGTTTTTAAATGTTTTTGCAGTTCAGGCACACATTATCTCTAAACTTCATGACAACCTGCACAATAGGTATTTGTATCACCATTTCACACAGGATGAAACCGAGGCTCAAAAAAGTGGTGTGAATTTTCTCAAAGCCACCTTGAAAGTAAAGGACTGAAATTTCATGCAAAGCCAGTGTTTATTGCCCCGTATCATGCTGTGAGAAAGCCAAGACATACCTTTCAGACATCTTTTTCCAAGATTTTGTGTTTAGGTTTCTTAAGTTGACTTCAACTCAACAGATATGTCTTAACTATTGTAACCAGGGAGGCAAGAAATTCTAAGTTCCTAAAACTTCACCAGCCAGCAAGAAGCATTTCAAACAGGCAGAGAGGCAGGGGCTTAGAAACCAAGGAGCTGCTGACAGCGTCAGAATTTGCAGAGCTGTGAGTTAAACGGCAAACAACTCAGATCCACTGGCAGACTGCCAGCGATGCTGTCTGCCCTCCCGGCACAGGGTGTTCACAACTGCCTGCCCCTGGCTGGTGCAAACCCTGCAGAATACCTTCTAAGCACCATTATTTTGAAACTTGAGAGGACCACAGAAAAATTCAGATAGCTCGTTCCCAAGCGAAGTTTCGAGATACCACAGAACACAAAACACACTCTGAAATGTGGGGATTTTCCATTTAAAAAGTACAACTCGTGACACTTAAAAAAAAAACAAAAACAGCTGTTTCTTTGCCTGCCAACGCCATCATCTTTTTTCCTAACTGCACCTCAGTGGACGAGATTAATCGTCCCAGGCTTACTTTCCAATCAACCGACACCGAAGACCAAAGCCGGAGAATGCACGGAGGAGCTGGTCATTCATTATACGCCACCACCTCTGCGGCAACAAGGCTCCGGAATCTGCAAAACATCCATGCCACAGTTTGAAGGACCCTCGGGTTGTGAAAAATGAAAATATCAGCTGCCCTGTTCAAAATCATCTACATTATCAGTGATAAAGAAGCCTGAAGTTAAGGTTTTACAGCTTTATTTAAATCCAGTTCTGAAACCAGTTCACACTGAAGTGCAAACCGCTAACATGCTTAAGACGCCACCCTCTCCTAGGCACCCACCTTTAAACCGGGGGCAGCGCCGGCGTTGCCTGCACCCTCCAGCTTCGGCTCTCTCTTTCTCTTTCTTCTGTATTCTTTGTTCCTTACCTCGGTGTGTACGATTCTTGCGTCGAATAACAAGGACCCACTGAAGAATCATGACTAATTGTTCTTATGGGGAATGCAAAATTTTGAAAAGGCAGACAAAATAATTTGTTCATTTGCGGAAGGCCGAAATTTTGGGGAAGTTACGAAAAATGCGTCCGCGACCATAGTTTGCCTACAGCTTGAAGAGTTTAAAGCAGGGAGTGTTGAAATGATAGTAAACCAAGCAGAATTCGATTTCCGCCTCTAACGACCGGAGCGGATCCCAGAGAGGGAAAAAACTGAAAGGCCGTGGTTCTTAAGCCGACTGAGCACAGCAGCTGAAATACCTCTGCGCGCACTTCTGCTCTCTGTGACGCTGCCATCCCGTCAGGTCTCTCTCCTCTGCTTCTGGGGACGAGGAAGGCTGAGGAGGGAGGAAAAGAACAGAAGGGGGAGGACACCTTCTCCTGTGGCTCCTATGTGCCAAGGAAGAGATGAAAAAGCCACCACTGTATTCCAGAGGAATATGACACTTGATGAGTTGTATTGTCACAGATCGTAGGTCACAGCCCTGAGAACAAACAGTACAGGAAGGTACTTGGCATAGTGTTTGCACACTGTACATGCTCTAGAAGTTTTTATTAAATCTCAGTTCAATCTGAATGGCTAAGGCCTATTGTGCTCTACTGTGGGAATGTGACTTTCATGGTGCACAACTTCCGGGGCCGTGAGGGAGTAGGGGTGCTGTGGGTGGGGCGAGGTGAGTGAGGGGGGATTGAGAAGTCGGGGCAGTACAGCTCTGAAGAACGAAGGACAGGGAGAAAGGACTGCCACTTACCACCCATCCATTCTCCCCTTATTAAAGACCTAGTTGCTATTTTTAGCTGGGCACTCAACGTTATGTTTCCTGGCCTCCCTTGCGTTTGAAGTGCCCATATGACTAAGTTTTAGTCAATAAGACATAAGTGAAGCCATTCAGTGGGACTTCCAGGAAGTTTTCTTGAGGGGCATACCATACTAGGAGTAGTCCTTTTTGAATTTCTGTGCACTTCCTTCTTCTTCCTTCTTTGAAGATGTGATGGCTGGAGCTCCAGCAGCTATTTTGAACCATGAGGTGGCCTTCAACATCTTCAGTGCATGCATGCAATGACCATGCATGCACTGGAAATGTCTGACTGGGAACATCCGAGCGTGGATCCTCAAGACCACTTTAGCAGCCTTGTGCTGCTCATCTGCCGTGACACAGAAGCAAACTTCTACGTTGCTAAAACAACTGCTATTTTGTGGTTTTCTGTTATATGTGACCAAACTTAATTTTAACTAACCAAGAAATCTACTCTCCTTTGCCCTCCAAGTAACCTCAGTTGAATGGAAATGGCTTCCCACTTGTAGTTACTTACAGCAAGTATGCTGACAGTTTTTCTACTGTTAAATGATAATTTTGTTTTAGCATGATTTATTTAATTAAAACACTCATTTCTTTCTACACATGCTTCTTCTGGTTTGCTATCAGATTTCCAAGAAAGAGAAAGAAGTCAACTTGCTGTCAAGGCAGCAAGTGGTTTCCCCAGACCAAGAGCACTGCAGGATCACAAAAAATGAGAACAGTCTGCCTCTCCGTTCCTCCTCCACGAGCTCTAGAAGTCCCAAGAGGCAGTTCTCCCACTTACTCACGACACTGTCCTTTGCCTAATGACACTTTCCCTTCCTGTTTTCCAGCTCCCTGAGGCTGCCTAGAAGGCAAAGATGAGGTCTGGCCTGGTCCCCCTTGTTCAGGTCACTACTTCTTCATGCTCCAGAGTACTTCAGGTGCACCCTGTCCAATTCCCGAATGCCTTGTCACACACTTGCCTCAACAAGGACTTCTTGTGCTTTCAATATCTTAAGTCATTTTACAGCAATTTTAGTGAAAGAACTCTTTCAAAATTTACTTATTTTTTTTTTCGCACAGGACCCTTTCCCCAGAATCCAAGCTTGAGTATAAGGCCCTGGAGGGAGGTTTATATCTTATTATTCTTTGCATTCCTCACACCTACATAATGTCTTAGTCCATTTGAGTTTCCATAACAAAAATGCTATGAACTGGGGGACTTATAGATAACAACCATGGCTTGCAGCTTTGGAGGCTGGAAGTCTGAGATCAAGGTGCTGGCAGATTCAGTGTTTGGTGAGAGCTGCTTCCTCGTTCATAGCTGGTGACTTCACCCTGTGTCCTCACAGAGCCGACCAGGGAAGGAACTCACTGAAGTCCCTGGTATAAGGGGCACGAATCTCATCATGAGGGCTCCACCTTCATGACTTCATCACCTCCCAGAAGCCCTACCACTGAATACCTCACCTTGGGGGTTGGGGTCTCAACATGCGAATTTGGGGAACACAAACATTCAGACCGTTGCACATAGCACTTCACACCAGGCAGGCGTCCGTTAAAGTTTCTGAATGCATTAGGGCTCCAGTGGCCAATAGCACGATTGCATTTATTCTCTCTTCTACCTGTACAATCACCTTGCTAATAAATCCAACTCTTGCAGGTCCCAGCTCTCATCTTTAGAGACAAGTTCTTTCCCAGAGACTCTTTTTACCCATGAATATTTGAAAGCATCTTAGGTCCTTAGGTTGTGACTCTGCCACACAGAGTCCTGAACATCTAGGAGGGGCCAGGGGAGAGGAGACAGTTGTTGGCCTCATGACCCTGCTATGCTGGAAGTCACACCTAACACATCCCCAGTCCTCAACTCCCCTCTTTTCTCTCCCGCCATACTCCCACCATTCCCTCTACTGACAGGGGAGAAGGAAGAGGCACGATAAAATAGTAACATCTCGATACTCATTTGGGACTGGGAAGACTCCGGAAGAAGGGGCGACCTTTAGGCTATTGGGCTAGACTCCTTGTGGGACAACTTTAGGTGATGGTGCACGGTTTAGTCCCTTGAGTTACAGAGCAGAGGGTGGAGGATGGACACACCACTCAGCTCTTGAATGTGGATGCAGGCGGGAGGAGGGGCCTTACTACCTGTTAACCTCCCAGTGAAAAAAGCCACTGTGCCATCCAAAGGAGTGTATGTTGGCAAATCAATGACTACAGACACAGGGAAATTGCTGATCTGCAGTTTTAAAGCAAATCCTTGGGGACATCACAAGTTGTCCATATGAAGCAGATATAGCATGGGCAGCCATGGTACATAAATAAGCATGTGTTTCCCTTAAGCCCCAGGATTTTGCTAAGCTGACTGAGAAAACTGTCACGTGGCACTGACCTTATTATGTCCCTGTCGGCCATAGATTATAGAAGCTATAGAGGCTCATGTACAGCCTCAAAGATGTTCGGAGACTCTTTTCTCCCTTTCTTTCTAGTTCGAATCCTCACCCGAGCGGAGCAGATGAGACGCTGAGACACCCTGTTCAAGTCGGAGTTCTGAAAGTGTGTAGCATGGGAGGTGAATCTGGTCAAACGATCTCATCTCCCCACATCTCAGCCATGGTGGTCACGGAGATGGTATGTTCTGCTGGGTGTAACTCACACATTTCTGTAGATATCCAACGGGGGAATTTGTTCGAAACACAATTTTGAAGCCCCAAAGTCTAAAATGCAACGCCTTATTTCCATTTTCTAGCTCCCCTCCTTTCTTGTGTCCTTAACTCATATGTTCTTTCCTTTGTTGTGCTTACATGGATTTGTGTACTTTTTAACGTGCTAGAAAAACCATTCTGGCCTGTGAGCGCCATTTGCATAAAACTGAGCAAAGTACTCCTCCATACAAAACAAGACTCTGATGATTGTGGCTGGAGGCATGTGCTTAGGGCATAAAGCTAAAAATAGGCTGCTTGTCTGAACTCGGGGGGCCTCCATGGGCAGCGGCGCTCTGCGGAGTTCACAGCCTTGGCATAATTCTGTTCTCAGCTCCGTTAGGAAGTTCCCCATACGTTTTATGCAAAGTTGTTCACTTTAGTTCCCCATTCTTCCAATTTCCTTTTCAAACATTACTTGAGTATTGACCATATACAATCTCTATGGGACTTCTGAGTAAAAAAGAAGTTAAAAACAGTAGATTCCAAACCACGCCAAAGTAGGCCATATAAGCATTGGGTCAAAGGAGGAAGATGGCTTAAGAGTTCCTCAGGACACAGAATTTCATTTCTTTTAAAATAAGACACTAGTTTGAATGATGAGAGGACTTTATCCAACCAAGCATCTCAGTGCCGTGCCTGACCCGCAGCGCAGAAGGAAGAGGCAAACGCTGAGAAAGCCTTTCTCCCCGCTTCTCACAGGGTTGATACCCCCACCAAACAACAAGGAACAGTTCTACACCAATCACTGAACAGGTCCACAATTACCGCTCCCAACACGCCCCCACACACCAGTACGATTATCAATTTCATTTGACCAAGAAAGAAACTGAAGCCGAGAGAGGATTAATAAAGTTGAGAAAGTCACCAACTAGAAGTGACGGGGCTGGAATTTTAACAAGTTTTCCTAGTTCATTTTACAGTTTTCTTTGTAGTTCATTTACAAACTTATTTTGGTTTTAAGTACCACAGAAGTGAGAAGTTTATGCTGTTCACATGTCAGTAACATTATAATTTCAATTAAATGTATTGAGGTGACACTGGTTAATGACATTACAGGTATAGATTTCAGGTATAGCACTGTATACAGTATGGCCTCTATCTACTCTCCTGTGCGCTCGCCATCTGAAGTCTAGTCTCCCTCCGTCACCATACATTTGACCCCCTTTACCCTCTTCCTCCTCCACCACCCTGTACAGGATGTAAATGACTAACGGGGACCATAAGCATTTTTCTTCTGGAGTTTGGGTGAAACCTCTTTGGCCGTTCATAGCAATGGTTCAAATCCAATGTCATAAGACAGGGATGATCTGAGCTGCTCCAGATCACTGAGCTGAGTGTGGGGATGGCCTGTCCCACACCTCTTTCCTGGTCTGCACTGCAGCCCTCTGTGTGTTGATTTGATAATGAATGTTCATTAGTAATAGGAAGTCATTTTTATAAGTTATAACTTTGGATGTAGTTGGTAGTGATGGTATGATCAGAGCTGGTTTAAATATCATTTTTTCCAATTATACATATAATTTATAGAAATTATAGCAATTTCTATAAAAACTCTAGAAAACTCAGAATATAATAGAAAAAAATCCCTTATAATTACTACACACCACAGTGGATGGAATATTGGAAATTTGTGCCACATTTCCTTATAGCTTCCCTTTCTAGGTCCATAATTGGCAATATACTTTGTTTGCCAAAAGAGAGCTACTTTGTTTACTTAATATACATTGGGTATTTTCCCCACATCACAAAAAACTATGTAAGTAATATTTTATACCCTTCGGAATGGCATGACTTGCCATAAGTTATTGAATTATCCTCCCTGTTGTTGGACATTTAGATTATTTCTTTAAAAGAATGTCATAAATAACCATTTCTATTTTTGCTTAGTACACATTCCCAGAGTACAAAGACTTGGACTGAGGGGAGAAGGAACATTTTGCAGTGCGACATGTCACCAGCAAAGAGCTTTACAGAAAGGCTAGATGAATTTGCACAAAGTGAGGTGGACACTCTCATTGTGCGGTCCCAGGTTTCCCCAATATTTTGGGATTTACTCTTGTAACCTGTATGGGTTCCTACAGCCACCTCCATGATCATCTGGTCCCATCACCTCAGAAAGCCTGTTTTCTGTCTGGATGAGTGACAAAGCTGGGGAGGGATACCCCTTTTCAGAAGTCTGTGTCCACACCCTCCAAGCATAAGTGTGGATGCCCTTGAGACCCAGGGGCTGCTTCCCACACACACCCTGGACTCCACTGTCCCATCCACAAGGTATGGCCGTGTGCTGGGACCAGTCCTTATACCTACATCCCTCACAGGTAGATGGGGCAAGGGCCCTTCAACTGACAGCTAACCCTGAGGACCCTGCTCTCCTCCACGCCCGTCCCCTCATAGGCTCCCCATATGCTCCTCCCTCTCAGCTGCAACAGTGGAGTCATTAGACCCCATCTGAAGTCACCTTGTGCACTCCTGGCTGTTGGCACCTGGACCACCTTGCTGTGTAAGTAGGAAGGCTGGTTTGTCTTTCTCAGGAGACCTGTTACTTTAAAACTTCAAAGATCAGATTAGGGGTCTCCAAGTTTATTACAAGTTCTACCTAAACTTGGGATGTTTACAAGTGTGTTCCCAAGTGGTAGGGAGCTGTTGGTCAAGTTTGCATTAGGATTAGGGGCAGTGGGGGTGATATCAGTAACTGTAACTTGTGCTTAGCAAGTCTTCCTTCGACCAAGTGATGAAGATCTAATGCTTTAACCAGTGGGGACTTGGCAACTTAGGGCTCCAGCAAAAGAAAGGATTAATAAGGAAGCCAGTTCCTTGTCAAGGGTCTTGAGTCTCCCAGGTGGTTTGTGATGTGAATTGAGAAAGTTTACTATAAAGGACCCCAGACTCAAGGTCTCTAGGTCAGTCCTAAATTGAGAGGGATGATTTCCTCTGTAGAGCAGAGAGCCTTCTGGTTATAGCATGAATAAATCTGATTACACTTGTGAGTGTTCACGTCTCTCGTCCTTAGTCCTGTGATTTTTCTAGGTCAATGGATTATTTCCTAAATTGTGAACAAAAGCCAGCTTTAAAAAATCAGGAGTGACCTTGACTGGTGTGGTTCAGTGGACTGAGTGTCAGCCTACAGACCGAGAGGTTGCCAGTTTGAATCCCAGTCAAGGCACATGCCTAGGTTGCAGGGCAGGTCCCAAGTTGGGGGTGTTCGAGAGGCAACCGATTGATATATTTCTTGCACATCAATGTTTCTTTCCCTACGTTTCTCTCAACTATCATCTCTCTAAACATAAGTAAATATATAAAGTCTTTTTTAAAAATAGGACCAAATGCCAATGGCTTAATATACACTGTTCTACTGAATTATTATATTAAGTCCATCTAAGAGGGTCTCAGAATGACAGGAGAAAAATCAGGAAGTGATTTTTGTTCTACAGAGGCTGCATAAGTGGAAAGATATTGATCAGATATAACCTAATCTTTTCAGGAATAAAAGTAACTTTGTCATGATATCTGAAATGGAAGGAAATAGTACAATGATTAGAAGTCAGTTCTACCCTGTGTGTCTTCAGAGAGGGAGAAAACAAGGCTGAATTCCATGGCAAAGCAGGGCCTGGTGAGGAGAACACAAGGCTGTAAATACTTGACTGTCGACACACCCACTGACAACATCGTATTCAGTGGGCAAAAACTATAAGCATTCCCCTTAAGATTAGGAAAGAGGCTCAGATGTCCACTTTCACCTCTCTTATTCAACACAGTACTAAAAATCCTAGCCATAACAATCAGACAAGAAGAAAAAATAAAAGGCACCCAAATTGGAAAAGAAGAAGTAAAAATGTCTTTATTTGCAGATAACATGATACAGTACATAAAGAACCCTAAAGATTCCACCAAGAAACTACTAGAACTAAATGAATTCAGCAAAGTAGCAGGATATAAAATTAATATTCAGATCAGTTGCATTTTTACATGCCAATAATGAGCTACCAGAAAGGGAAATTAAGAAAACGATCCCATTCACAATTGCTTAAAAAAATACCTAGGAATATATCTAACCAAAGATGTAAAAGACCTGTACTTGGAAAATTATAAGACACTGAAGAAAGTCGTTGAAGAAGATACAAATAAGTGGAAGCACATATGGTATTCATGGATAGGAAGAATTAACATCATTAAAATGTCTATAGATTCAACACAATTCCTATCAAGATTCCAATGATGTATTTCACAGAGCTAGAATAAATATTTCAAAAATTCATATGGAACCACAAAAGACACTGCATAGCAACAGCTATCCTGAGAAAGAAGAACAAAGTTGGAAGAATCATGCTACCTAACATCAAATAATACTGTAAAGCTATAGTAGTCAAGACAGCATAGTATGGGCATAAAAACAGAAACATAGATCATGGAACAGAACAGAGAGCCCAGAAATAAACCCATACCTTTATAGTCAATTACTATTTGACAGAGGAAGAAAGCACATACAAAGGGAAAATTGAACAGACATATGCAGAAAAATGAAACTAGACCACCTTCTAACACCAAACACAAGAATAAATTTAAACTAGATTAAAGACTTAAATGTTAGACCTGAAACCATAAAAATCTTAGAAGAAAACATAGGCAGCAAAATCTTAGACATTGCTCATAGCAACATTTTATTTATGTCTCCTCAGGCAAGGGAAACAAGCAAAAAAATAAACAAATGGGACTACTTAAACTAAAAAGTTTTTGCACAGCACAGGAAAATATCAACAAACTAAAAAGATAACCCATGGAATGGGAGAACATAATCTGGTAAGAGTTTAATATCTAAAATTTGTAAAGAACTTAGGAAACTCAAGGCCAAATAACAAAGAACCCAATTAAAAAATGGGCAAAGGACCTGAATAGACACTTCTTCAAAGAGGACATACAGATGGCCAATAGATATATGAAAAGATGCTCAACATCACGAATCATCAGAAAAATGCAAATTAATACCACAATGACATATCACCTCATACCTGTCAGAATGGCTATCACCAATAAATCAATAAGCAAGTGCTGGTGAGGATGTGGAGAAAGGGGAACCCTAGTGCGCCGTTGGTAGGAATGCAGACTGGTGCATTCACTGTGGAAAGCAGTATGGAGATGCCTCAAAGAAATTAAAAATTGATCTGCCTTTTGACCCAGCAATTCCACTTCTGGGAATATATTTGAAGGAACCCAAAACACTAATTTGAAAGAACACAAACAGCCCTATGTTCATTGCAGCATTATGTACAATTGCCCAGATAGGAAGGCAACCCAAGTGTTCATCAGTAGATCAGTGTATAAGACAGCTATGAGACATTTACAGAATGAAATACTACTCGACCAAAACAGAAGAAAATTTTATCCTTTGCAACAGCATGGATGGACCTGGAGGACATTATGCTAAGTGAAGTAAGCCAGTCAGAGAAAGACAAGTACCATATGATTTAACTCATACATAGAATCTAATGAACAAACTGAAAAGTAAAATAGAGAGGGAGTAGGATAGGGAGCAGGATAACAGCTGTGGAGGGCAGTTGGGTGGAGGGACTGAGAAAAAAGGAAAAAGGACTCATGGGCATGGACAGCAGTATGGGGATAATGGGGGAGTGGAGTATAAAGGGGACAAATAGTCATGGAAACACATACAATGAAAAAACTCTTGGCTGTCAAGGAGCAGATGGCTGGCTTGCAAGTGTGTGTGGGCGGGAAATGTGCTAAATGGTATTGGCATATGTTTCCTCAAGTCTTTGACCTGCTTGTTTCTCAAAAGGTTTTATTAAATGCTCAGACTGCAAAGTTGTGACAGCGAAGAAAAGTTAAAAATGAAACAGGAAAAAATAGAAAGAGTTACTGACACATGCACCTATCTCTCCTTTATGTCACTGATCTGTGTTATAAGCGATCAGTTTACTCATTCTGAAAAATATCAAAACACCACCTCAAATTTCCCATCCGCTCCCCAGCCAGCCGCCCCACCCAGTGGCACTGGAGTGCAAAGCAGAGGACTGAGGGAGCAGGCTGCCGGGCTGTAGGCCTGTGGGCGGGCAGAGGCCCTCTGACTCTCATCTCTGGGCCATCCGCGCGGGTGCGGGTTGTGCGGCCCTGTGAGTAAAAACAGCACTACGGTTCTGAGCAGTTTATTCAGTACAGCAATGTACTTTCAAAGCGTGATGCCAGTTTTGCTCATGTTAGATCAAGAAGTAGGCTTCTGTTTGAATCAATGTTTTCTTTAACTGAGAAGTTACCCATTGACCATATTTGCTATTTATCCTTGAGTCACTTTACTGTAAACTCCCTGAGGGCAGGACACTTCTCTAAGCCTAGCACAGGGCTTCTAGCTTGAGCAAAAAAGATAATCATTCACTGTCTCGTTGGTTGTTTGTAAATGTCTCACTAGATTATAAATTCTCTGATGGCCTGAGTCATGTCTTCTATTTTAATAGTTCAGTGCTTTAGAGCAGCCAGTACAATGTCCGATAGTCTGTGGTGGGCAGAATACACCCTCTTTTCTCCCCAGTGGAAGAAACGCTCAAAGATGGAAAACGGGCTGCTACTGGTCCACCTGCAGGATGTTCCAGGGAATGGGCATCCCATCTGTCTGTAAGGTGCAGGTGAAATAACCCTAATACAGTTGTGTGCTGCTTGACAACAGGGAGACAACCTGAGAAATGTGTCCTTGAGCCACTTGGTCTTTGTGTGAACATCATAAAATACACTTACACAAAGCTGGATGGTGTAGCCTATTGCACATGTAGGCTGTATGGTTCAGCCTGTTGCTCCTGGGCTACAAGCCTGTGTTACTGTAAAAACAACATAAGAATAGGTCAAGTGCAGGGAGAAATGATGCATTCAAGAGATGCAATGAACACAAGAGCTATGAGGCTGCTGCTGGTGTAACATGGCACACTGTTTTACAACAAACTTTTCTTTAGAAGTAGAAAGAGTATACTCTAAAACAACAGTAAACAGTATAATATAGTAAATATGTAAACCATTGACGTAGTTGTTTACTATTAAGTGCTATGCACTGTGCATAATTGCCTAAATTACACTTCCATCCCACTGGCAGCAGAGTGGGTTTATTTACACCAGCATCACCACAGACATGTGAGTAATGCATTGCATTATGACCCCATGATGGCTGTGACATCACTAGGAGCTAGAAATTTTTCAGCTGGCTTCATGGATTGAAAGACTTAATATTGTTCATTCTTTTTTGTTATGAAATATAACACATGCATAAAAGTGCATAAAAGATAAATGTGCAGTTTAATGAAATATTTATAAAGCAAACTCCCGTTTAGTCACCATTTAAGTCAAACACTAGAAATTGCCAACATTCCAGAGTGCCACCATCTTCACACCCTCGCCCTGTGACAATGCTCTTTGTCTCCTCTAGAGGGAGCCACTGCCTTTCTTTATAGTTTTTGGCACCTATGCATGCATGCTTTCCTTACCTACTTTTTACATAGTTTTAGCACTTAAGCATCTGCAAAAAATACAGCCAAAATACAGTTTTTGACTTTGTATAAACAGAATCATGTACTATATATTATTTCATTTCTGACTTTGTTCAATGATATATTTTTAATATAGTTTATTGATTATGCCATTACAGTTGTCCCATTTCCTCCCTTTCATTCCCTTCACCCTGCACACCCCTCCCACCCACATTCCCCCCTTTAGTTCTTATCCATGTGTCATAAGTTCTTTAGCTTCTACATTTCCCACACTACTCTTGCCCTCTCCCTGTCTATTTTCTCCCCACCTTCTACGCTACTTATTCTCTGTACCTTCTTCCCCACCTCCTCCCACTCCCCTGTTGATAACCTTCCATGTGACCTCCATTTGTGTGGCTCTGCTCCTGTTTTAGATGTCCACTTAGTCTGCTATTGTTTTAGGTATGGTTGTTAATAACTGGGAGTTTGCTCTCCTTTCACTGTTCATATTTTTTATCTTCTTTTTCTTAGATAAGTCCCTTTAGCATTTCATATAATAAGGGCTTGGTGATGATGAACTCCTTGAACTTGATCTTACCTGAGAAGCACTTTATCTGCCCTTCCATTCTAAATGATAGCTTTGCTGGATAGAGCAATCTTGGATGTAGGTCCTTGCGTTTCATGACTTGGAATACTTCTTTCCAGCCCCTTCTTGCCTGTGAGGTCTCTTTTGAGAAGTCAGCTGACCGTCTGATGGGAACTCCTTTGTAGGTGATTGTCCCCTTATCTCTTGCTGCTTCTAGAATTCTCTCCTTCATTTTAATCTTGGCTAATGTAATTATGATGTGCTTTGGTGTGTTCTTCCTTGGATCCACCTTCTTTGGGACTCTCTGAGCTTCCTGGATTTCCTGGAAGTCTATTTCCTTTGCCAGATTGGGGAAGTTCTCCTTTATTATTCGTTCAAATAACTTTTCCACTTGTTGCTCTTCCTCTTCCCCTTCTGGTACTCCTATAATTTGGATGTTGGAACGTTTAAAGATGTCCTGGAGGTTCCTAAGCCTCTCCTCATTGTTTTTAATTCTTATTTCTTCATTCTTTTCTGTTTGGTTGTTTCTTTCTTCCGTCTGGTCCACTCCATTGATTTGAGTTCCAGTTTTCTTCCTATCACTATTGGTTCCCTGTGCATTTTCCTTCATTTCACTTGGTGTAGCCTTCATTTTTTCATCTAATTTGCGACTAAAATCAACCAGTTCTGTGAGCATCCTGATCACCAGTGTTTTGAACTGTGCATCTGATAAGTTGGCTATCTCTTGATCTCTTGAAAGTATTGGCTCTGGGGCTTTGAGCTGTTTGTTTGAGTCATATTTGGTCAGGTGGTGCCTGTTTCATAGGGGTGGCAGAGCCTTCGGTGTTTACCAGGATGGGGCAACCCAGTCCCTGAGTTGTGACGCTGTCTGTGGGGGCGGGGTCAGAGAGGGAACAATGGCGCCTGTTCCGAGCTCTGGGGGATTTGCATCCCCTCTGCTGCCTCCCACAAGCAAACTGGCCCCCCCGCCCCGGGCTGGTTCCCAGGTGGGCGGGCCTAGGAACGCTCCAGGACAAGCAGGTCTCCCCAGTGACCTCCCTCTTATGTGAGGCTGGGAGTCTCTCCTGGCACCTTTTCAATTGGTGTTTTTAGGCTTTATTTCCCATCACAGGGGCCCTGGGCTGTGTGGTTCATCTCACTTCCAGTTCTTGACTAGTTTATCTGTGCACAAATGTGCGACCGCCAACAGCCAGCTGCCCTGCCTGTTTCCTCCCCATGTCTGGGGTCTGCAAACTGGGCACTGGCACCGCCTGTGCTCCCGGGTCTGCCAGCCACTGCCTTTTCCTGCCGTGTTCCCTCTCCACTGACCACCAACTCCACCCCTCTTACCAGTCTGGTTGAATGGTTGTCAGACTTCCGTAGTTCAATTTTCTGTTTTGATTGTGTTATTG
>PVKM010024961.1:0-20220 GCA_004027735.1 Carollia perspicillata
ACTCTGACATTCTGTGTTTGCAGCTCTGACTTTTCCCTAATAGTGAGTCACTTTGCCAACTTGTACCCCACATCTCCACCTGGAGGCCTTCCCAGCACCTCAAATTCAGTATATTCTAGAACTGAAATCACATCTGGGCTCCCTGTTTCAGTTAGCAGTGTCATTGTCTTCCCAGTCACCCCAAAACTCAAAACTCCAGCATCTTCATCCTTCCCCTCTCACGGTCTCCAGGCTAATCTGTATCAAAAACCAGGATGGTTCTCTCTACCCTGCGCACCCCATGGGATGGCTATGTGAAGGCAAACACAAAGACATGCCAGGCAATTACCCTGAAAGTTTCAGCCTCTTCGCCTACCAGCCCGGCAATGGCTGACAGCGGGAGGGCAGGTCCATAGATGAGATCCTTGGGCAATGAGTTGGGGAAAATTAAGTCTTTTTCATCGAAAAATGACCCATCTTCCATAGGTAGTTTTGCTGACCTGCAGAAGAAAGACATATCAGAATAATCATATTAACAGAAACTAGTCATTGATGTAATTGCTGCTTACTGGTGGGGAGTTGTTATAACATAAAAAACAAAGAAAATAAAATATATAAGAGCCAAATATTAGGCTTTAAAATATATATCATAAAAAGATAAGTAATGTTCAGCTACAAATTAAATACATAGGGATTTTCAAAAATTTTCAAAGTTAACATCTAGCATAGGCTTGTGAATCTGCATGTTGATGGGGTCAGGCAGGTTATATGCGGCAAGGTGGCAACCGTGGCAGATGGGCAATTGTTTTCCCTCTTACAGGTGGCAGGCACCACGCGGTTCCAGCCAACAGGGCTCTTGACATGTGTGAATTCTGGTCCCAAAATTCTGAGAGAATGTACATAATCCGGACGCTCATGAGAAATCTCTCAAATTTTAAGTGCTGGCAACCAATTCAAATAAAAAACACTGTGGGTCAAAACAAACATATGTGTAGGTTGTATTAAGCTACTTCTGTGACCTGTGGTATCAAGAATTCATTTTAAATTTACCATATAACTACTTTTAGCTCATAATATAGCTATCAAAATAAAATTTGAGAATTCATGGCTTTATGTATTACATAAAAAGTTCCTTGGTTATGTTTTATGAATGATGGATAATTTTGTAAAATGGTCATGCAAAATTAGTACCTACTACTCAAATGTAAAGCTTAAGTATTTTAAAATCCTGCTTGCTTTCTGAACTGGAAAATCCACTCATTTCACCTCTCACTTTGTTTATAGAAAAATCACAACTCAGTATCTAAAAGAGAATATTCAAGGGAAGCAAACAGAGGTAAGTGTGTAATAAATTACTTGCCTACCCTGGCAAGGATCTGCTGGAGACATCACCCATTTTATGAAAAGTTAGTGTTGTCAACTCTGCCTGGGGACAGAGCTGGCTACTCTCTGGGTCCTTGTGAAAGTGAAACTGTGACGTGAACAGTGCTGAGCAGAGAGAAGTGTCTCTCTTAGGGCTCTCCATTTAGAAGACTTTATTTATCAGATTTACATTTCTCTGAAGGAGGTAGTTTTCGAAACTTGCAATTTCAAGGATGCAATGGCCAACATCTCCTTAGTCTTTGATTTGGGAGAGTATGGTCAGCACAGGGCCATCTGGGTCTTTGAACCCTTTTCACCCACGACACCATTCTCATCAACTACCACCAGGGCGTTGGTCATAGAATTTCTCTTTGACCCAGTTCCATTTATTAATAAATGGTAACTCCCATGATCTCCTATATGCAACTACCCTTTTGTTTATAGATAATGTGGCTGAAGGTATAATCTATATAAAATTTCCATACCTAAAAGTTTCTTATTTTTGGGATTTCAGTTGGGCATCAAAGTAATAGGAACAAAAAATTGTGTTTTGAAATAGGAAGAGCAAATAAAATTTTGGAAAATTAAATGATGTTGGATAAAGCTCTAGGAGGACTTGATATTCAAAAGAACTTCATTGGAAAATCAAGTCACAGAGAATATTTTCAAAATGCAAACAACCACTCCAAGATCATTATGTATGTAGAAAGATGTTATAACTTAAGATATACATATAAAGTTTAATTCATCAGCCTTCTCTGGCGTGGCTCAGAGAATTGAATGCCAGCCTGCAAACCAAAGGGTCGCCATTTCAATTCCCTGTCTGGGGCACATGCCTGAATTGCAGTCCCAGTCCCCAGTAGGGGGTCTGCAAGAGCCAACCACACATTGATATTTCTCTCCCTCTCTTTCTCCCTTCTCCTCTCTAAAAATAAATAAATAAAAACTTAAAAAAATAAAGCGTAATTCATCAAATTGATCTGATCACATTACATGCATGCAAACACAGACCACCACTATATTGTGTTGTAATGAAGTCTCTCACTTTGCTTTGAGATAATGCTCCTGGTTACTTCTTTCAATGGTCCACACAGTCACTGAACTTGGACTTGACAAGCACAGCTGGCGCCAGTTCATGGGGTTAAAAGTCATCTGGCTCACATCAACACCTGGTTGTGACTTCTTACACAAAATGACACCCGATTCCCAGTTCCTTAAAGAAAAATTGCATTTGGTAAAAAACAATTAGTTTGAATCTCATATCTTGGGAACATTTATCTAATTATTTGAATACAATTTATATAAATTGAGATAATTTATTATGTAATTTATATAATCTATGACAATATCAATTTTTTTACTAACTATGCTTATCATTATACTATATTTGTTAAAGAAAGCAAAATAACTATTTCAAAAATATTACTCATATGCTACCAAGACTGTTTTACCTTCTTCATTAAATTTGCATTTAATTCATCCAAATCTAGAAAATGGAATATATCATCACATTTGCCAAAAAATAAGTGTTGGTGTCTAAATCTCTATACTACATATGAGTACTGTATGGTTCTTGGTATACTGTATATACTGATGCTGATTGATCATTTACTGAGGGTTTTTTTGAAGATTTTATTTATTTATTTTTAGAGAGAGGGGAAGGAAGAGAGAAAGAGAGGGAGAGAAACATCTATCGCTTGCCTCTCATATGTGCCCCAGCCAGGGACTGAATCTGCAGCCCAGGCTTGTGCCCTGACCAGGAATTAATGGGTGACTGCCGCAGCCCGCTGTGGCAGGGGGTCGTGAGTCAGGGCAAGGGATTGAATAATAATGGAGAGGGCCAGTTACTCTGGTGGTAAAAGGCAAGTTTATTGAAGGAGACTAGAGCTTTAAATACAGCGCCTCAAGAGTTACAGGGCATATAACAGTCATGTCCTTGAGACAAAGTTTACAAGTTCCCTCAGGATAATGTTCTCATAACACACACTTCCTTACACCTGCCAAGAAGGCCATGTTTTCTTTTTGCGCATGGGAACAACCAGATATCCAAAGGTTGGGAAGCAGTCAGAGCCCAAAACGACCTGAGGCCAGAAACCAGGTCTCTATCACCACTCCCGCGGTGAGAAACCCTCTCCTTAACCCCTTATGGCCATTGGGCCCCTATAGGTGACCTTTCATATCATAGGACAACACCTAACCAACTGAGCCACTCCAGTCTGGGCAATCATTCACTGAGATTTTTAAATCATGGTACTAGTTTTTCAAAATTGATTAATTCATTTATTCACTTATTTGTTCAAGAGAATTATTTGTATGACTACCATGATCAAGGTCCCTTGCTAGAGGAAATAAAGAGAAAAAGATTAATGCGAGCTATCCCCTCATACAAGGAGCCAGTATTCCATTCAGAGTTGTGATTGGGAAAGTGGAACTAATACGTATTAAGCTCACTTGGTCATTTGGGTTCCTCCTGCTCTCCCCTCCTTTCATCCTTGTCACAAACATCCTGTCCCTCATGTCAACCATTCTATTGCTGGTTCTTTGGATCTTTCGACTTTCTGCCTCAGGTACCTGGCAAAAACTGTCATACCTGGATGCGTACACTGAAAGGCCGGGCTACTGGAGACATAGGAACAAAGATCACAGGACTATGTGTGTCGATGACATTACAAATTCCCGGTTACCACCCCGCACTGGAGCCTCAGTGTAACCTCAGACCCTACTGTTTCCCTGGTGGTGCCCTCTCCTATTCTCTGAAGTGGTCATTTTTAATATCTTCTGTTTTCTTGAAGCCTCTCACCTCTCCACCTTACTCTTGGTAAATGGCCTTGTTTTCAATGAAGAAAACAGAGGCCATGAGCTCAGAATTTGGCCCAATTCCTGCTATCGAGCCTAACAACCTGTCAGGATCTGCGTCATTCTTTCCTTCTTTCCTCTTACAATGGAGAGCACACCCCTCCTGCCTGAGGCCAGTTTCACAGCCTGTGCTCTGGATCCTACAAGTCTTGCACTCTTAGGAACATTGGTCTCTCTTTATTCCTTCTCTTCTGCATCTTCGGACTACTGTCTCCTAACTCCTTCCTGTCAACACTTGCATTAAGTGTTCATCTATACCATCTTTTTTTTTTAAGCCCTCCCTCAATCTCACCCATTCATGTCTCTCTCCTGTCCCCTTCAAGCCAAACTTCTTGAATGAGTTGTTCTTAACTTACTGCCTCTCCTTCCTCACTCCCGCTTTTTCCTCATCCCAGGACATCAGCATCCCATCACCGGTGCGTCAATGACACAGCTGTCTCCCAGAGCCACTGATATCCGCCTTCATCCTAAATCCAACAGGTACTTCTGAGTCCTGTCTAACTTTCCTTCTGCAGGACTTGACAGCTTGTCATGACAACCTTCTGGAGTGACCCTTGGACTCTCTGTCACATACCTATTACGGATACCCCATACCTCTCAGGCTCCCACTGTTTCTAAGGCCTAGATCACCTGTTCTTACTAGCTTACTTGGTGGCTGTCCAACTCTGTAGGCATAACTTCCTGTGGGTACACCCACCTGTGCCTCACCTCTTGTCTGCTCCACAGGCCCAGGGGCTTCCCTGCACCCCTGGACATGACGTGCAGGAGGTCACAATAAAACTAAAAGTGTGGTGAAGTTAATACCTTGTGCTTTGGATCTTTGATTGATGGGGTCATAGGAGTTGGTGAACATCTCATCTCTTCCTCTCCCCTTCCCAGCCCACTGCTCATACAGCCTCTCAATAGACTACCTGGGAGACAGAGCATTGTGCTTGGTACCAAGTGGTGGCCAGCAAAGCAATGTGCACTTGTAAGGGCTCTCTGCCTCCCCTGCCTTCCTCCCTGTTCCCTGCAGGCCTCTTTCCTGAGATTACACTCCCTATTAAAGTGGCTCGTGAGCTTCTGACACAGGCTCTGACTTCTGAGGAAACGTCCTTCCTCCTGGGTCTGCTACTTCTGGGCCTCCATTGAGGTTCTTCTTCCTCTTTTTATTGGTCCCTTTTTTTATTGGTGTTGCTCTAAGTTCTGTTCAAAGCTCCTCTTTAGGTATTCTTACTCATTTAGCATTTTGATTACTATTCTGATTTAACAACTCCCAAATGTTTATTTCCAGTCCTCCATCCTGAGCTCCCATCCCAGAGATCTGTGGCAGTGGCATGTTGTATCCCTCAATATCTAGTCTCTACATCTCCCTCCGAGTAACAGAACTCCTGGTTTTTAGCCAGGCACACAGTCACCCACCATGAGGACATTCCCCAGCCTCCCTTGCAGCTCAACATTGCTTGTGTCTAAGCTGGCCAGTAGGACCTAAATGTTAGTGATGTATGCAACTTCTAGGCTATGCATTCCAACAAACGTTTGTGCCTTTTCCTTAAACTTTCGCCTTTCCCCTGGCTTTCAAAAATACAGGGGTGGTGCCCCCTCTTCAGACTGGAGATGAGGGCAACACCCTAGGAATGGAAGAGCAAGATAGTGCTAGGCTGGCCCCGTACTCTAGGGAGCCACCATACCAGCCTTGAGCTCTTGCACCCAGACTACTGCATGTGAGAGGAAGTCACTTCTGTCTTATTTAAGCCACTTTTCAAGGGTAACTTGGGCTTCTGTGACAGCAGCTGAACTTAAATCGTAACTGATATATCAAGTGCCAACTAAACATGTCCATTTATCTCAGGCACCCTCAACTCAGCTTCTCCCAACGCATCTCCCCTCCTCCTATGACCTTGACATCTTTCTGAATAACACTATAACGTCCCCAAGTTGACCAAGTCACAACTCTGGGTAGAACTCTTGACTGTCACACTCTCTTTGCAACATGCCCAATATTCAGCCAGCCACCAAGTCCCATGGAATTGCCTTCTAAACACCTCCCACGTATCTCCACTTCCCTCCATTCCTGCTCCCCCGACCCTGGTCTGCATTGCAGTCATCTCACTTGGACCGCCACAGCTGACTAATTGACATTTGTCTTATTTCCTTCCAGTATACCTTCCATGGTATGACTGGAAGGAGTCTTCCTACATGCAGATCTATCTGATCATGTTACATCTCTGCTTAAAACTCTTTAATATCCTCTCACTGATTTTAGGGTAAAAGATGCACCTGCCCAGTAGCATGGCTTAGGTAATACATAGCCAACCTTCCCAGGATGCCCAGGACAAACCCAGTTTAGGCCTGTTGTTCTATATTAATTATTAGTAGCATCCCCTTGCACCCTTGAAAGTGTCCTGATTTGGATCATAAACTCTATGGTCACTTATTTACAAGGCTACTCACGAGCTGTCCTCAGAAGACTGTCCCTCCAGGCTTGTCTCTTATGGCTAGTATCTTTTCCTCTTCATTATGTTCTCTTAATAGCTTAATTAAATCCTTACGCCTGCCATATTTTGCTCTGACCTCATGATCTTTGCACATGCCATTCCTCTACTTGGAATCTTCTTCCTTCTCTCCTCACAAGGCTGTTCCCCACTCATTCTTTAAATATTGCTCTGGGTTGAACTGTGTCCCCCAAAATTCACATGTTGGTACCCTAACCCTCAGGTTCTTGGAATATGACCTTATTTGGCAATAGGATCTTTACTAAAGTTAAATGGGGTCATGTAGTGAGGGCCTACTCCAATGAATAGTATTCTTATAAAAAGGGAAAATTTGGAGACAGATACAGGTACGAGGAGAATATCTGAACATGAAGAAAGTTATTCACAAGCCAAGGGGAGAAGCCTGGAACAGATTCTCTCTCTCAGCCCTCAGGAGGAACCAATGCTGCTGACACCCTGAGCTCAGACTTCTAGCCTCCGGAACTGTGAGACGACGAATTTCTGCTATTTAAACCTCTCAGTTTGTGGTGCTTGGTTAATGGCAGTCCTAGCAAACAAACACATCCATCAACAAGTGAGTGGATAAACAAACTGGGCTATACCCATACCACAGAATAGATAGGAATGAACTATTGATACACATAGCATAAGAGAGTTTCAAAATAAGGTAATCTAAAATAATTATGTTGCATGAAAGATGCCACACCAAAAAAGGAGCACATACAGTGTATAACTTCCTGTTTATGAAATTCTAGAAAACGCTAATTAAGAGTAACAGAAAGTATATCAGTGGTGAACTAGGGGGTAGAGGGCAGGGCAGCAGTGGGGTAAGGGTCCATGTGGCAGCGGCCAATAAGGCAGGATCTGAATGGCACATGAAAACTTTTGGGGGTGATGGATACATTTATTATCTTGATTATGGTGATGGTTTCATGGGTTTATTCGTAAGTTAAAACATCAAGTTGTATATATGTGTATGTAGTTTATCTTATGCCAACTATACCTTAATAGAGCTTTTTTTAATTAAAAAAACAAACTGCATAAACTAAATGTGGCTCACTGAACCTATATATTACATTTTTACATAAGAAATACTAATGTGTAAGGAGCATCCTCGGTCATTTCTGGAACATTTTGCACTTCCCCTTACTAAGACTCCCCTGAAGGAGTTTATATCAAGGACGGAAGAGTGAGTGCAGCTTTGAAGCTGGCCACAGGGGCCGACCCAGCAAAGACCACAGATATGTCTTATCCAGAGGTATTCACTGTGCCACTGGCAAACATGTCACAATGTTCCACTCTCTGAGCATATGCCTGTTCTGATGTCTCTAAAAACTATTACTTCAAACTGAACTCTAATGTAGATCTTAATTTCAACATTAGTGGGAAATACACAAATGACTCAAAGGTACTATTTATTTTTAACAAAAGATGGAAGTCTATGCATTTATAAATGTATTCTTTACCTGACAAAGGAACTAGTATAACACATAAATGAAAGAGAAATATGATAATTAATTTAGCTCTCATAGAGCTTTTCCCCTACCAAATTTTATGCCTAAAAGTACTAACTAATATTATATGTCATGATTCGGACTTTTACTTCTTCCATTTTTCCTTGTTTCAGATTTTTTCATGTATATGTCTTGTGACAAAATCCAGAAGGATAAGTAACCTAACTTGTGGGGAATTCTGTGAACTCCTTTAACAAGTTAAACAAAAGGAATTCTGCAGGATGCCGGAACTTACCAGAGAGCCAACTCAAATTCTGGCAGAGAAGAGTAGCTAGCCAGGTAGTTGCCACAGTAACTGAACGCAAGTAAAGTATAGTCCAGAAGAACATTGCCTAAAATATAAAATCCATTACAAGGATTTCATTACCATATTCTGGGATTAACTGTAATCTATATTTTCCTTTTCTAATAAATTTCATATAATTCAAAAACTTTTAACTCTTGGAATAAGAGTCTCCTGGCTGACTTCTAATGTAATAAACAGAAAGTTAAGAGTAAAGTTAAGATCCATTTTTAAAAGATATTAGAGTGAATGAAGACTGTTAGCTCACTGCCCCTAGACTTCAATGCCCAACTGAGCATACCTCAGCATGCACGTCTCAGTGTGATTTGAAATGACCCAAGAACCATAAGACAGTCCATAAATACATGAAATGCTGTAATTAAAAACATTATTCAAACGACTTTACATATCTTGGGGAGGTGAAATAGTTCTAGCTTACTTCTGTGTCTCCATACCTTAGGCCACATCCCGCCCTTAGCTTAGTATCATCCAGTTCTTCACACTACTATAAACATTTATATTCTCATTTGTATCTACAGTCGAAGAAATGAAAACTGACTTTAAAAGTCTTAGCAACAATGTGTTAGAATGTACATCACGAGGATGCTAAAACAAGAAGCCTCTGCTTCTGACTCTCTGCAGAGGAGGCTCTGGGCCTCCTTCGTTACCTGCTGTGCTTCATTCCGGCTCCGTTGGCGACAGCTTTACCTTTTCCTATGCCTGCTTTTTTCTATTTTTTACATTCATGTCTTGATGGCTACTTCTGTGTATCTTTAATGGTTCTGCTGTTTTTCACCTGTTTCGCTTCAACTGACCATAACATAGCGCTAAACTTTGTCATTTATTGAATTTATTTAGCCTACTCATATAAACAAACAAAAAAAAAACCCAGCTTATTTTTTAAGCATTCAATACAAAAATAAAAATAATTTTTCTGTGGGAAAGAGGCCTTATTAGAATAACTTTCTATCTTTGCTATATACAGACATTTCCTCCCCAAACTGAAGCTTATTAAATGTATATTTCCTTTACACTTAAATTTTTAAAAATGCGTTTTTTTAAATTAAATACTTTTGAATTTTATTGTTGTTCAAGTACAGTTTTCTGCCTTTCCCCCTACCCCTCCCCATGATTTTTGAAGAAAATATAAAAAATGCATAAAAGGAAAAATATATCCTTAGTAATCCTATTACCAAATTTGTTACATTTCTTTCTGGTATTTTCTTTTGTGTTTACTTATAAAAATAGACTTTTTTCTTTAAATATAACTTTGCTTTTTATAGCTGCAATAAGCATGGGTTAAATATTATACATAATACTTCTTTTTAATAAGGAAACTTGAATCATACATAATGTTACTCCTCTTGGTTTGTTGTTATTTACCTTACATTGAGCATTTTATAATTAATAATGTGAATTTTAATGTCCACATAATATCCCTTTATGGGATGTTTTAACTTATTTCACCACATTCATGTTATTGGAGATGTAAGTTATCTCCAGTCTTTTGCTATGACAGTGTTTTGCACCATATTTGACAAATCTTTGACCATATTTCTGATTATTTCCTTAAAACTGAATTCTAGTTCTTGAAGTGGGTTTAACAGATTAATATTTACCTCCCAGAAAGACTGTTATCAATTTATACTCCCACCTTCAGCAAAAAAGAGTGCTACCAATTTCACTGCACTCTGCCTAGCAGTTATCAGGATTAAAAAAAAAATTGTGCCCTGGTTGGAGTGGCTCAGTGGACTGAGTGCCAGCCTGTAAACTAAAGGGTTGCTGGTTTGATTCCCAGTCAGGGCACCTGCCTGAGTTGTGGGCCAGGTCCCCAGTAGGGGGCGCACAAGAGGCAATCACACAGATATTTCCCTCTCTCCCTTCCTCTCTCTAAAAATAAATAAATAAAATCTTTAAAAAAAATAAAAAATTGTGACCTAGTTAAGCAAAAAAAAACTCATCTTGATTTAAATGACACTTTTTAAAATTAATATTGAGATGAAACATTTTTTGATGTTTTTGATCCTTTGTAGTTCATGATGAGGGCAAGTTCCTTTTCCATTTGTTCTAATGGAACATTTGTCTTTTTTTCTTATTGTTTCCTAATGCCCTGAAAATATTTGATCATATTTGTTCCAAATATTTTCCTTAGTTTATTATTCATCTTTTGATTTTCCATGGTAATTTTGATATTCCTAAATTTAAAATTTGTGTATAATCAAGTATGTCAATCTTACTAGTTTTAATTTTTTTGTGTGAAAAATTCTTCCTCATCTTGAAATCATTTCAATTTTCTACTGTATTTTCTTCTGCTGTTTAATGGGTTTGTTGTTTATATTGAACTCCTATTTTCATCTGACACATATTTTGATGTATAGTATAATGTAAGTACCTAACTTGACACTTCTGTTCAAATAGTTCCTTAACACCATTGTTGGACTGCCCATATTATCGTGTGTGTGTGTGGTGTGTGTGTGTGTGTGTGTGTTTTTCATCATATACTTAACTTTATATATCTGTCCCCAGATTTCAACCCTTTCATTCATTTGGTGATCTCTGCACCAGTACCACACCCTTAATTACCGGAGCACCATAACGTTAGAGGGGCCCTCTGCTTTGCCATCATTCTCTTTCAGTTTCCATTCTCTTTTCATTCTTTCTGATACACTTTGGAATCATTTCATTTAAGTACTCCTGTCTCTCTAAAACAGATGATAAACCTATGGATTACCTTCTATGAAGAATATAAAAAATATATTGATAATAACCAGACTTTCCATCTAGGAATGTCTCTATCTTTTAATATATTAAATCAGTGACTTCTGTAGTTTTTTTCACAGAGGTCAATCACATTTCTTCTTTGGATTATTCCTAACATCCAAGTCTTCTAATTGCATGGGTATTTATTTTGAAATCAGCATCTTATTGAGCTCTCTTTTATTGGTCCTAGTAGACTACTGCATTATCCATTATCTCCTTTCCCATAGCTATAATTTTTCTGTTTCCTATTTTGCTGCATTGACTAGAACTTCTAGGTTGATATTAAATAATAGCAGTAACAACTGGTATCCTTGATGACTTATTCCTAATTTTATCGTGAATGCCTTTGGAGTTTTGTTAATCAATATGAATGATGGCTATTGGTTTGAATTAATTTTCAATTTCTTAGATAGGGCTAGAACCAAATCACCATGTTGGGGAAAATTGGAAGATGAAAGGTAGTTACAGTTCACATAGACAGTTCCCAGTGTATGAATGGGTTATGTTTTAAAAGTTATTTTAATCTGAGAGAACACAAATTTCCCCTCAAATAAAATGTCAAATTACAGTGAAGTTCCCTGGCTTGACCCAAACATGGATTTGACCCAAAAGGCTATTGAACTAGACCAGCCTTCATCTCTCCTGAGATTTCTGTCCATGGCGTGTTAAATGAGGGACTCATTAGAGGGGCTCCAATAGTTGTGCAGCGGCCTGGTGTGGGTCAGCTGGATCTAAGAATGAGTCAGTAATAATTTAAATGGTAGACAACATTGGTTGACATACATGCAAAATGTCCTATATAATGATACATCATATATAATAACAGATAATCTCACTTATTATCACCACAGCCTTAAGAGGATATATGATCATTATCCCCATTTCACAGAAAAGGAAATTGAGGCTCAGAGATTTATCTTTAGAAGTTATACTACATCGACTCACCTGGATTTTCAATAAGCTATGAGGAAAGGAAAAGAAGCCCTAGCTGGTGTAGCTCAGTGGATTGAGCGCTGGCCTGTGAACTAAAGCGTTGCTGGTTCAATTCCCAGTCAGGGCACATGCCTGGGTTGCAGGTTAGGTCCCCAGTAGGGACTGGGTGAAAGGCAACCACACATTGATGTTTCTTTCCCTCTCTCCCTCCCTTCTGTCTAAAAATAAATAAATAAAATCTTTTAAAAAATTGTTCTGAAAAAGGTTTTTTTCAAACTGCATTTAGTGCTGTAAATGAATCTTCTGGCTCATGTGTACATGAATCACCTGGGGAATATTGTTCAACTGCAGGTTCTAATTAAGTTAAGTGTGGGTTGGGAGTAGAGTTTCTGCCTTTATGACAATACCCTAGGTGATGACAATGTTGAAGGTAAGCAGACCACACTAGGAGTAGCAAGGCTCTAGCCCAATTAATTAAAAGTCCTCTGTGATCAGCCTGGCTCCTTCTTTTAAAATGTGTATTACAAAAAAAAAAGAAAGAAAAATCTTCCAAAAATGCTTCATTTATAAGAACTAGGTTTAGTTATACCTTATAACAAAATGCTTCAGTTATGGCAGAGAAAGGGTCTTGCAGGATACCTTTTAATTTGATCCTCTTGGTCAATCCTGGAAAGTTGTATATGTAGATGAGAGGTTTTAGTTTCCGGTCAGAAAAAGCCACAACTTCATAAGGAACATTAGTTGCCACGACGCCCACAATTCCATTCATACACTGGAGTACAGTTTTTTTCTTGGTTGCAATATTAATAAATATTATGAAATTGCCACTAGGGTAGCAAATGGTGCTGTCGTTGACAAAATGAACATTCTGCTTAGGGAATCCTTGCACCCATCTTTAGGGAAAAGACATATCACCATCAATATAATACATTACAAATACTTTCTTCTATTTGAAAAAGCAAACAAAAGGTCACCAGAATCCTTGAAACACATCTATTCTATTTTCACCCACTTTCTGCCCCAAGCAATCCCTGAGACAAAAGAACACTTGTGCTGGCTGAGAGGCCACGTTAAAAGTCCAAGTACCACAGAAATTTAACTGTAGACCTAAAATTCCATAGGTCTCAAGAGCCTTCTTCAGAGAACTTTTTCAGTGAAGCAAATCCTCTGACTAAACCTGAGAAAGTCTCAGAAGGATTTCTGGAGTCTTGTATACTTGAAAAAGAAACAGTGAAAACAACAGAGAAAAAAAAGCTTGATCCTAATAGAAAACAGGGTGTATCCTGGGTCATTGTTTTATGATTATCTTTGATTTTAAAAGTAAACTTTATTTAAAAAACAACTTTGAATAGGACAGCCTGCTTTGTGGTTGTAAGCAGAGTAGGAAATTTTCTTCTTTAGAAATGTGTAGCTATATTTAGATCTAAAAATACAGATACATGTAGAAAATAAAAGGAATTAAGCCAACATGAGTGAAAGGTTACAACACAAAAGGAACATATTTTTAAGTACGGAGTGCTGGTGAGTATATGCTAGAAGTAAGGGGAGTCTGAGATGAGGGGAGATTCTGGTTTTATTTAAATATTAAGGATATGCTTAAAGATAGATGGTGAAGGTAAGAGAAGGGCACTGGGTTGGTCCAAAATTTCAAGAAATTGGAAAGAGGCAGGACCAGGGGAGTATGCTGTGTGGAACAGACTCCAGGTAACAGACACTCTGGAATGTGGAAGGAAAGAAATACCACTTTCATCTGTGCTTTTCAAAGGCACTATAAATGCAAATAAATCCAAAAGTAGTGGTCAGGAATTAGGAGGAAGAGAAGGACGGCCCTAAGTTTGGAGGGAAATCACCGAAGACTACAAGTATGGAAAGGGGGCTCTCATTGGAATGGAGGGGGTGGGGGTTATTTATGAAAAGTTGGGAAAAGCATCACTGAAGGCAATACTGGGCCAGGAAAAGGAGGCAGAAATGGCAAGTCCGGGAGAGCGAGGCTGGGCAAACGAGCGAGGGGAGGGGAAAATGAAAGGGCGTGGGGCAGGGAAAGAGATGGAGATAGGGTCTTTGAATAATCATTTGACGAAGTCCAACTTTCCGGGTCCACAGAATGGGAGACAGAATAGCGTAGGAAAGGGATGAAAGTCAGAGGAAGAGTTTCCGCGAGAGTCAGTCGCCGGGTGGCGATGCCGCACCTCACGGACAGGGATGCGCTGCTGGCGACGGCGTAGGGGCTGTCGTCTACCTCCCGGCTTTGGGCCATGGCCTGTGTATCTCAAAGCCGGACCCCGGGCAGCAATCGCTAGACCCGACCTCCTCTTTGCAGCGGTTACTGCGAACCCCCAGCTGCTCGGCCGGCACGGCCTCCACTGTTTGCCCTGTAGTCAGGAGACCGTAATCCCTGCGCCCATTGGCTCTGATCTTCTAGCCTCGTCTCTCTAGAGGCGAGCGGATTGGTGAAAGCCCTGCGGAGTATCAGCCAATGGGCGAGCGAGCAGCGAAGCGATGGGCGGGTCCCTCGGAATAGGTGCTGGAGTAGCCCTACCCAGCACGTGGCAAATAATTACAATAGTAATAAATGTCAATAACTGAAACTGATATTGAGTGCTGGCTGAGCCAGACGTTGCTACAAGCTCCATGTAGGCATTATTTTATTTAATCTTGAAATTCCCCATCGACCTTGTTTTACAGATAAGGAAAGCAGGGATAAGAAAAGTTAACTTGTGCCCTGGCTGGTATAGCTCAGGGGATTGAGCGTGGGCCTGTGAACCATACAATAATGGTTCGATTCCCAGTCAGGGCACATGCCCGGGTTGCAGGCCGGTTCCCAGCGGGTGATGCATGAGAGGCAACCATACATTGATATTTCTCTCCCTCCTTCCCTTCCCCTCTAAAGATAAATAAATTTTTTTAAAAAAAGAAATGCCTTGCTTAAGGCTACACAACTTAGTAGGACTTGAAGCAAGTTCTAATCTAAATCTACAGTTCCAAGCCTTTCATTGTTATATTACACTTTCACGAGTACCCTCTGCTACTCAAAGGAGGCAGATTAGCTTCTGAAAATAACCTGATCAAAGGGTCAGCAGCTTGTCCTTGCTTCTTCCCTGGCCTTTCAGACCCTTCCTAGCCCTCTCTATTGTTCCTTTGCCTTCCCTCTGCTCCAGTCTTCTGCTCCCCGCCCTCCTTCCCTTGTTTAAGTCCCTCCTTCCTGTCTTGCCACCCTCTCTCCTTCACTTCATTCACAAATATTTACTGAGTATCTCCCTTGCATGGTGCTAGTCACTTGGAACAAAATAATCAGCAAAACAGATAAAATTCCTTCCTTCTTGGAACTTAGAGACTGGTGGGTATGAGGGGTGGGTGGCATAGACATCCACTTCATTACACAAATGTAAAATTATAGTTTGAATTAAGAAGAAAAGAAACATGATATTTGAGAGCTTACGTTGGGGTCCTCACCTAGTTGGATGGGCGATGTCAGAGATGGTTTCTGTGTGAGCCTGTGCTGTTTTCGCTGAGAGTCAAAGGATGAGGAGTGATTGCTAGGGTGTGGGGGGGAATGGGCATAGTGCGGTTTTTGGAAAGGTATCAAAGCAGGACACAGATTGGATGAACTGGGAAGGGCAGTGTGATTGGAACAGAGGGAGATGAGTAGAAAATACTGAAGGAATGGCTAGAGAAGAAACCAAGGACTAGGTAAAGGTCAAGTTGAGAATTCTGGTCTTTATCCTAAGAGCCATGGAAAGGCATTACATGGTTTTGAACAGGAAAATGATTATCAGATTTGTTTATAAAAGAGTATTCTGGCTACAGAAGAATTATCAATTAGGACAGTAGGAAGAATAGAAATAGGAAGATCTGTTAGGAGTCAGTTTCATGGTCCTAACAAGGTGACCTAAAGCACTACTGTCATTTTGGGCTACATAGAGTCTAACACATCAACCTGACGTTCTTCAGACACTAGGCAGTCTTTCATTTCAGGGATGTGGGGCAAAAGTGGAGAAGTGTTTCTCTTAGGTGGGAAAGGGGATTAGTCACAGCCATAGATCTTTAGGGTTGCAGTGGTGCTGGCGGGAATGTTGAGCGTTATACCCGTGAGACAGAGGGGTAGGCATGAGATGTGAGGAGCATAGGAAGGGCACATACTGCTGCGTCTGTAGGTGGCACTGTGTCACATGTCTGACAAATTATGCACTAGTGAAAGAATAAATAATGTAGAAGGAAAACTTTATAGGCACTGTTGAAAAGGGGAAACAGTAGAGTTTATGAAAAGTTTGATAAAGTTACTTTACCATGTATAGGGTAAGTGGAGGCAGTCTGGCTTCCTTACCCAGGTGTCTGGGTAGCTAAGGGAAGCAGTGGTCCCATAGCCTTGGAGGTGCCTAATAACAGTGTTCTCATAGCCTTGAGACTGGGTCCAATAAACCGTTCCCATAACATGAAGTGAGATCGCATATGCAGAATTATGTTATGTCATGTCATGTCATGTCATGTCATGTTATGTTATGTTATGTTCTGGCAGTTTTCCAGCTTTGTTCCCCTCTAGTACTTCAACAGGTAGGGACTCCAGCTGGGGGCGATGATGGCGAGAGACACGCATAGGGGACAGGTGCCACGATGGGTGCCATACTGGGGAACAGGGGCCATGATATGAGACATGCAGATAACACGCAGCTTGCAGCACGCATGGCTCTTCCACCTGTGAATAAAGGCATGCCAGACAGCCCAATGGCTCCATGAATTTTTTTTTGTCTGCACAAATACCATGAACTTGTCTGACCTTGAAGGGTGGAAATACACCATGCAACAAAAAGTCAGAAAGTTACCCCTGCAGGCGGTACCAGGACATGGAGGTGTTGTGTTGGGTGGGGTGAGTCTTCTGGGGTTGCTTGGAAACTTGGATTCCCTGCAATTTAGCAGAACCCTAATATCAATGGACTTCATTTAAAGAAATCCAAGAGCTATTAATGGAGAAAAACAGGAATCACTATACGTTGTGGCACAAATATCACTTAAAACAGAACTTTAGGAGAGCATTAAGTTCGGATTTTTGAAGACTACACATCATTACACATTCAAGATTTCAATTTGAATAACCTCATCAAGGCTTAAGACCCTCTCCAAAAGCTTTGTCTCATCTGCATTAAATTCTCCATTGAAACTCTCACAAAAATAAGGGCTTAAAAAGCACTAAAATCCATCATTACCTTTCACTTTATTTCCTTTCATCTGACTACTCTTCAATTTCCTTTGTTTTTAAGGTCTTTCATATTACTTTTGTTTCCTTAGACTAGCGAGAGAAAAACTGCTTTTTAAAGAAAATATGCCCTGTTTATTCTTTATATGCCATTATCTGTTTCCTAAGTCATGACCACATGGCTGGTCATTTTTTTTTTTTTTTGATGAAAGAACATGAAATAGAAAATTTCACAATGCATCCCACATGGGAAGGGTAAATAATGTTTCAGATATCTGGGTGTGTATATCTGTATTTTTGTATTTGATAATTAAATCTTCCCTCTCAAAAAGTCAGCAAATACTCCAAAGGTTATTGTGATGAGGGAGACAAGTCCTACTCCTGTATTTCATCAAATCTAAGACAAAATGATAAATGGGGAGAATCTACCAGTGAAATTGCGGCAGAACCCTTTCTCACGATCCCGGATTTTTATTTTATACTTACTGAAAGAACGCTTTTAAGCTTAGACTTTTATCACAAAAGAACTCAAACTTACATAGAAATAGATTTTTATCCTATGTTACTCTTGTGCAAGTATAAAAAAAGAAAACATAAGTGGCATAAGCTAAGGTATTTCTACAGCTTCATCACCCCCAGAACCCATCTTCTTTGAACGATTCTTCAACTCAGAGTCATAGGCCTTCATTTCCCCTCCATCCTCCACCCAGCTTTGTGCGATGTGCCAACAAAAGCACTTCATTTAAGAGTACTCTCACTATTTCTGGGCTCTTCTTCCAAGCCACTGACACCCACCCTACAAATGTAAGCAGAAACAATAACATCTATGTCAGGACTACACCCAGCCTACAGTGATTTCAAGATACAGCCCGTGTTTTCAGAGGTGTTCAAAGTGAAGAAGGGTACAGCTTAGAACTGATGAAATACGAAAGTAGCTAGAGGTCAGACCAGAGCTGAAAAACTAGCTTCGCCATTCAAAAGTATGTTCCTTTTGTTAAAGTCCCTTAATTGCCATCATCCAGATTCCTCATCTATGAGATGGTAACATTAACAGGGTTTCCTATTTAACTCTTAGGGTTGTTGTGAGGATTCAAAGTTTTTTGTGTAGAATGCTTAGCAGATGCCTGGCAGGCAGTGTGCGGTCATCAGTGGAATTATCTCCTCTATGCTGTTCTATCACATTTCATTTAAGAATATACTTGAATGTGTTTCTGCATCAGTATAGATAGACCTACTTCATCCCTTTTAATAGTAGTTAGGTTTCTTTTTTTGTTATTGTTGTTCTTTTTAAAATCAGTTCTTAAATTTTAATTTTTTACTATAGCGTATGGAAAAACTCAGATTCTACCAGAAGGTTTTCAAATGACAGCAGTCTGCACCTCATCCTTTCCTACCAATTCCGCTGTCCAGAAGCCCCCCCTCCAGTTTAAGGAATACAATGTAACCAATACCAGGAGAGGGCCTGCCCATGCCATACTCTCTCCCTTTTTCTTTCTCTTCCTTCCCACACAGTAACAGCGCTTCTGAATTCTGTTCATTGCTTCTTGCTTTTCAGTTCTACTACATATGCATGTGCCATAACCAATATGCTTTTTCATTTTGCATGTTTTAAGGTTAATACAGCATAACATGTATATTGTTTTGTGAATTGTTTTTATGACTCAATCTTAAGTTTTTGAGATGTATTTATTTTGATAGCTGTAGCTGTAGTTTATTTGTTTTTATTGCTGATAGTTGTTCTTTATATGAATACACCACAATTTATTTATCCATTCTGCTCTCAGTGCACTTTTAATATTCCCCTATATGTATTTTTTTGCTATTTTTTATGGACCATTTATTCCTGTATGGCTTCTTATTGTGAGAATTATAATTTTGTTTTCATTTGACCTCACTCTGGGCCTTATTAATACTTTCTTATGAAGGCTATTTCTCCCTGCTATGGATTATGATTGCATGTTAATTTTTAAAGAAACGTTTGTATTCCCAAAATAAGGGCCCCTAATTTTTTAAAAGCGATTTTAAATATAACTAATTAAAATAATAACAGTGAAACACTTCAAGTGACTTTCAATATTCCTAACTTACTCTGCAAAATATAAGTCTCAATTAAAATATAAATATATTAAAAAGTATAAAATTACTCAAGGAACATTCCCAAAAAGTCAAAGAATGTTGTTGTATAAAGTGGGTGTATACATCAGTCAAGACAGGTGGTACTTAGAAGGTAGAAAACTATTTCTTATCACGAGGACCGCTACTCGTGATCTTTAACCAGCAGAATCCGTTGAGGTTAGCCTATTTAGATTAATTACTGACAATTATAGCTGCAAAGGTGTGAAAAACCGTGTTTTTGCCTGTGGCTGACAGCAGTGTGTACCCAGATGTTCACACATCACCACATACTCTCAAAAGGCTTGGAGATGGCCCACTGCGATGCAGGGCAGTGCTCACAGTGCAGTCATTTCCCGGGACGTATATTTTCGTTGCAATTTATTTATTTGACGAGTTAACTTTTTACTTTATTAATGAATTGGATTTTTCAAATCATTACAGCAAAACATTACCCTAGTCATACTAATTAGGGGACAGGCCATTCCAAATAAAAGTTCTCAAATAATACCTTGACTTGAAATTTTTAGTTTGGCCGGTCAGAGGTTTTGCCTGGCCAAATTTAAATTTACAGGGTTAATTTGCATGATACATAGGCTAAAAGACCTTCTAAAAAGTTAGTTTTCTGAAAAAGAGTTAAGGCAGACCCATGCTTTAGCAGAAATGTGTTCAACCTTTTTTTCACTGGGTATCTGCAATAATAACAAATATTTATTTAACACTTATTCTGTGCCAAGAATTGTTCTAAGTGCTTTC
>PVKM010024962.1:0-20208 GCA_004027735.1 Carollia perspicillata
AATCTGCCTGCACCTTGACCTTGGACTTTCCAGCCTCCAGAACTATGTGGAATAAATGTTTGTTATTTAAGCTACTTTGGCTATGAAACTTGTTAAGCAGCCCAAGTTGGCTACTAAGGATCCTTTACACTGTACGTGAAGTACAAGTTGATAAATCATCCTCCCTTTTAATTTTAATCTAGTGCCACTTATACTGAAATTCTGTGTGTATGCTTTGTTTGAGAAGTGTCTGCCTGCTGATGTATCATGAAAATATTATTTGATTATACTCTAGGACTGCTGTCCAATGCGGCAGCTGCTAGCCAATATGGCGATTAAGCATTTGAAATATGGCTAGTCCAAACTGACATGGGGTGCAAGTGTGAAATATATACTAAATTTCAAAGAAAATGTGAGTAGGATAATGTTAAATCTTATCTAGTAACTTTTATATTGGTTATATGTTGAACTGATATTTTAGATATATTGAGTTGAATAAAATATATAATTAAAATGGATTTAATTTGTTTCTTACTACTCCTTTAAAAAGTGGCTACCAGAATATTTATAATTATTTATGTGGCTCACAGCATATTTTTACTGGGCAATGTTGTTCTAGAAAATTTATTGTTTTACCTTTCACATTTATATCTAAAACCCACCTGAAACTGATTTTTGTGTCATTTATGGGAAGGGTCAATTTCCGTCTATTTCCATATGGGTCACCATTCGATCTGCTATTATTTATTGAAAAACTGTGTTTTCTACACTGTTCCGTAGTATTCCCTCTGTTATAAATCAAGTGCCAATATATATGTGGCTTTCTCTCTGCACGTTCTGTTCTGCTCCATTGGTCCATTGATATCCCTTCATTATTAACACACAACCTTAATTGCTATAGCTTCACAATGAGTCTGTGTCTGGTGGTCAAGTTCTTCAACTTTGCTCTTTCTTTAAGGCTGTCTTGCTTATTTATTAACCTTTGTGTTTCAATATGCATTTTTACCATTAACTTACGAAGTCTCCCAAAAATACCTGCTGGAATTTTAATCCGAGTGTGTTGAATGTGCATATTTGTGGACAATAACCTCTATCTTCGAATCCATAAACATGATTTTTGTTCGTATGCATGTTTTCTTTAAATTCTTCTTAAAATGTTTTATGATTATTGGAGAGGTCTTCCACATGTTTGGTTAGATTTCTTTTTGAGAATTTGATTTTTTAAAATGATTTTGTAGATGGTATTAATTTTAAATTTCTTACTTGTAATAACATAAAAAATATGACCAACTTTTTATTAACATTTCATCCAAGGACCTTGCTAAATTCACTTATTAATTCTAGTAGTTTATTTCTAGATTCTTTTGGATTTACTCTCAACATGGTCATTTCATCAGCAAATAATGACAGTTTAATTTCTTTCCATCTATCTTATTCTTTTTCTTTCTTTTTCTTTTTTTACTGCACTGGCTAGGAACTCTGATAAATGTTCAGTTAAAATGATAATTGCAAGCATCCTTGTCTCATTTTCTCACTTCTGCAGAAAAGGTTTTAACATTTCACCCTTAAATATGATAACTGTAGTTTCTTTTGTGGTGAGCTGTCTTTAGTAGATAAAAACATTTGCTTCTCTCCTAGTTGACTGAGACGGTTTTTTAAAAAAAAAATTGTAAGTGTGTGCTGAATATTACCACATGCTTTCTCTGCCTCTAACAAAAATAATTATATGATGATTTTTCTCCTTTATAGTTATGCATAGCTCTGTATTACTGTGTAAAGAATGACCCCAAAACTTTGCATCTTAAAACAAGACACATTTATTATCTCCTGTCCTTTCTGAGGGCCTGGAATCTGAGAGCAGCTTAGCTGGGCAGTGTGGGCTCCCACGAGGGTTTCCCACGAGCTTGACATCAAGCTTGGGCCAGGCGTCAGCATCTCAAGGCCCAGATGAGGCCAGAGGGTCAGCTGCCATGTTCACTCACATCAGGGCTGCAGGTCTCAGTTATGATGCTCCCTAGAGGTCTCAGTTCCCCAGCACAGGGACCTCCCCACAGGGCTGTTCACGCACGGTCACTTGTTTCCCTGAGACCGAGAGTCAGGGCCGAGGGAGTGGGGGTGAGGGAGCACTCAAGTTGGAAGCCCCAGACTGTAATAGCCCAGTATCAGAAGTGACGTGCCATTACTTCCATCAAGGCTACTGTTCCCGCAGACTAGGAATTTGTCCTGTCTTACTTTTATAATGTAAACCAAAGAACAGTGACAACAGCTAGGAAATAAAGGTCCAGCCAGGTGACCCCGGCACCCTCCCCTGCTCTCACTGCCTTTGGGAGAAGGGCTTTGACAGACCTGCACAGACATTCTGGTTTGCTAGGCAAACACCATCTAGTGTCCCTGAGAGAAGTGACTCATGTCACACAGCAGCCTGATGAAAATATCCCCTAAGTGT
This sequence comes from Carollia perspicillata, assembly GCA_004027735.1. Taxonomy (NCBI): domain Eukaryota; kingdom Metazoa; phylum Chordata; class Mammalia; order Chiroptera; family Phyllostomidae; genus Carollia; species Carollia perspicillata. The sequence continues at coordinate 2,426 of PVKM010024962.1, forward strand.
ATCAGAACATCTACGGTGCTGTATGTCCGCATTTAATTCTGATTGACCAGTCTTCTGGCAAACCAACTTACAATAAGATGAAATGCAAATCTAAAGTCTACATTGTAAACGCCCAAGGGCCTCCTTAAAGAACTTCCAGCCCCGTGGTTCCTATTCTCAGGAGCATTATGGCACCGTGACCCTGTCAGCTGTTACGCAGCGGCCTTCCCAGTCTTTCCTTCTCTGCCAGTGTGTGTCGAGTATGCTATCGATGCCGTGGGAGCACAGTTCTGGCCGGCAAAATCTTTGTGGAATTATTCTGGGGGATATTCTGGGAAAGTCACTATGTTTCTGCTAAAGTAGACTTTTGCAGCTGATCTGGACTCTTAATCTTCCTTCCTGGAACACAGATGTGATGCCTAGGGCAGCACCAGCCCTCTGGCCACCATGAGGAAAGGGCTAAGACAGTCACAGAGAATCTGGTTCTGGAATCGCTGATGGCTGTGTATACAGAGACTACCTACGGCCAGAGCTGTCATTTAGCAACAGCAACCTGCATTTGCTTAAGCCACTATAAGTGGGGCTTTCTGTGGCTGACATCCAAAAACATTGCAAAATAGTACAACAAAAATCTTCCTTTAATGTTTGCTTTGATTTTTGGAAACTGCCAAGTTGTCTGGATATCTGAGATGCCTAATATAAGTGACGAATCCAGATAATGCTAAGGCTTAGAATCATATAGATGATAAAAATTGCCTTTAAAGAAAGTTCTAAAAGGGGCAACCTACAAGCACTTAATATCAATAATGCTGGAATTCATTTTAAGGTGACTATTTTGAAAAGTAACAGCCACTTTGAGGTATATTTTGATATATATATCTAAAAGATCAGTGGCATTTCTTAACTGTCGCATCTCATTTCTCTTTGGGGCTCCAACCTGGCCGTGAATTCATCTGTCCACACTCAATAAAGTGCTTGTTGGTTGACTACCCACATACATTCCTTCCTTATTCTAGGCTTGCTTTTTTCTTGTACTAAGCCCTTTCTGCTTCTGTATGTCCTAAGCATCCATGTGTACCCTGGCTTATAAACTTTGAAAGACACAGGTTGTTTGATTGGATAGCAGCTCATTCTTTAGTGCATCGTGAAAGATTGTAGTATGATTTATGTAATGACAATGATGATGTTAATGAGGAGGATAGCACCGTGGATGGACTGTCCTAGAGCAGGACCTTGCATTAAATGATCCCCCTTCTTTCTACTTCAAAGAGCTTCTTGGTAGGTATGTAAAACAGGGGGTCTCTCAAGACCACCTCCACAGTCTACCATTCTATGAAATACAGGATGCAGAGGAAGAAGTAGGCATCAAATTGGTCAGCTCCCACCCAGAGCAGAAATTGCTCACAAGCGCTTCTCTGCCCAGAGTGCTGGGACCTCCCATCTGCCCAGATTGTCCCACAGCCTTCAGGCTCCAGACTGGTTTCAGGTGACAAAGACAGTGGCATTGAGGAGTCCAGGTCCGAGGAGCTGGCAGCCTCATTGTTGCAGGGCCAAGGGCTGCTGGGAGCAGACGACCTCTTCTGAGCCATAGTGCCTGGGACCTGAGTCGCATGTCTGTCCAGAGAGCTCATCCTCTTTTCAGGAATTTCTTCCTTGGCACTCACTGACATTCACTGTGGTGCTCCTGTGTGCTAGGTGGCACTAGTGTTCCTGGGCCACAGGAAGAAATGTCACATGAAGGAAGGTATATAGATAATATATACCTTCAAATAGGGTAATAGGCAAATAGGGCTACATGCTCTCAGAGGCAGGGGAGCTCTGCATGAGCTGGGAAAGACTTCAAGAACTGGCAGGTCTCACGCTGAATAGATGGAAGCTGGGAGCTAAAGGAAGATGAGGAGGGAGAGGTGTAAAAGTCTGATCGTGCTGGGCCTTGAATCCAGGTTAAGTGTGGACTTTTTTTTCCTAGGTTCTAGGAAGCCACAGCAGGGGCATGTGTGTGTCTGTGTGTGTGCATGTGTAGGGCAGAGTTTTGTAACTTTGGCACTCCTGTCTTTGTGAGCCAGGTGGCTCTTTGCTAGGGGAGGCATTATAGGAGGTGTAGCTGCACCCCTGGCCTGTAGCACCCCCACCCCAGTTGTGACATCCACACATGTGTCTCCCCAGGCACTGCCAAATGTCCCCTGGGTGGGGGCAGAATCACCTCGACTGGTGTAGAGGAGACTCTGTCAAGAAAGACATTTTAGGGGGGTGTTCTACAGACTCTAGCAGTGGTCACAGGTGGTCAGGAGAGAAAGCACTGCAGGAGGTGGCTGGTTGGGAAGCTGATGCAGGGCCCAGGGAGGGTGCAGCTGGTGTCCTGGGAGAGAAGGCCGGCGAGCGGGGGAGGTGGTGCAGTGAAGGTGGGCAGAGCTTGGAAGTGACAACGTGGACAGCAGGAGACAGCAAACAGTCACAGGTGGACATCAGTCAGCATCTAGGAGAGTCATGACACCATTGTCAGAAACGCGTACCTCTAAACGTGGGGGGTTGGGGAAACGTTGGCCAAAAGTTTAGATTTTAACACTCTTTTGGAAAAAGAGAGGTTGGGAACTACACCCTTATCTCTAGTTTATAATTGGAACAATCACGTCAAAGAAAGGTGAGCTGACCCCTCCTGAATGAAAACGCAGCTTCCTAACAGAGCTCACGCGAGAGTTAAGGCTCTGGTGCCCCAGCACAGCATGAAATGGACTGTCAACTTAACGGGTTTCTATTCGTTTTCTTGCAAAGTATGATGCCACTGATAAATGGATTTCCCTGTCCTCTCCTTTCCGAAGTGCCTCAGCCACATGTAGCCTTGCCCATGGGGAAGAGGAAACTTGGTCTTTCAGCAAGCTATACTCCCCTGAGCTGCTGTGGCAGCTGGAAATCACTTACCCGGCGGAGGAGGAGCAGCTTCCAGCAGCGGCCACGAGCGCTGTCAAGTAACGGCCCAGATGACAGGGCAGTTTTGAGCCCTGGTTGCCAATTCTGTCACAGCTGGGTCAGCAGCCCTAAAGCCAGTACCCTCAGGGGCATCCTCTGGGAAGGCCCTGGAAGGCAGGGGGAGGAAGGGAGAGCACCAGGAAACTCCAGCTAGGAAGGGAACGTTGTGGAGTGGCCAACCACATCGCCAGCACCGCGCCATGGCATTCAGGGAGCACAGATGGCCACACGGTCATGGCAGTCAGGGGTAGATAGACACACAGCTCTACTGCTGATCCAGAAACATCTCACAGGCGAAGATGTTGGCCTCTTGCCCCCTTCAGCTTCTTGCCAGAGCTACCCACTTGGTGCTGATGTGGGCATTCAGTTACATTCCCAGTGCCCATCCTCTGAAAAGCACCCCTGGACGCCACAGAGCCACAGATGGAAAGGGAAGCCGGAGCGCAGAGGCTGGGAAATGAAGGGACTGCTAACCCGGCACTCATCTGCCGGCCTTCCCCTCGCTCCTGCTCCTGCTGTCACCCCTGCCTGTGACCTGCCCAGCCTTGCCTCCTCCAGGAGGCCTTCCCAGGTGCACCAGCCACCTTGCTCCAGGTGCTCAGCATCCCCGCCCAGCACAGGGTGCTCTTGCTCATTTGTTTGCAGACTGGTTTCTCTACCAGGACTCTCAGTGCCTGAGGAGCTCTGCTGTATTCACTGCTGCTCAGCCCGTAAGACTCAAGTCAAACAGTCAGAACCCAAGCCCCTTGCTTGTGTCAGGAGGAAGGCGGGGCCCCCCAAATACTCTGCATCTCCCGCAGGTCTCTTCCTCTTGCTGCTCCCACTGCTCTGGAGGAGTCTCTGCTAGTGGACCTGCTGCTCTGTCCCTTGTCCCTCTGGGCCCCTGACCCCCAGCCTTTGATACCCAGCTGACAGTAAGCCTCAGTGACTAATGCCACTTTATTAAAGGTCGAAGCTGACATTAGGTTAATAACAACCTAAGAACAGAAAGCTGCAGAAAACAAGCCTCTTGAGAGCCCACAGTGATGCTCTCGAAATCCTCCCATCTCCCTTAGTCTCAGGGAGACTTTTTGTCTCTGGGTGGGGGATTTCCTCTGGCCATCAATCTTCTTTTTTTTTTTAAGACTTTATTTTTATTTATTTTTAGAGAGAAGGAGAGAAACATCGATTAGCTGCCTCTCACATGCCTCCAACTGGGGACCTGGCCTGCAACCCAGGCATGTGCCCTGACGGGGAATCAAATCAGTGACCTTTTGTTTCCCAGGCTGGCGCCCAATCCACTGAGCCACACCGGCCAGGGCTGGCCATCAATCTCTTTGATGCTGATTGGGAGCCGTGCTTCCAGGATTTGCTTCAGTCCCCTCTAAACCCTCCCTCTGCACCCCCCATCCCCCAACACTGCAGACACCAAATCTCTTCCCGTGATGGAGCTTCAATCCTACAAAGAAGACAGCCTCTTGGTAGAATGTGTGCGCAGTCCTGGACCTCTGCCAACCTCCCCCAAGCTGCACCTTGCAGAAGCAACAAGGTCATTGAAGGAATATTCCAGATATGAGTCCTAGTGATATGCTTAGAACACAGGGGCGGACTGCAATTTAAAAACCATTCTGCCCACCTTTTGTTTTCCTCTTCCTCTTCTTTTTAAATTCAAAGCACTTCACAAGGGTGTCTGGGACATACTAAATGCACAATAAAGTCAGTTAATTGGATTGATGGACCTAATTTCCTTCACTGCTTAAGTTTGGTGGGAGATAAAACAGCATTTGTTACTTGGAATAATTAAGAGATGGCGGCATGAAATCGTGGGCGAGTTTTGCATCTGTATCTATTGACTTTGGAATTTACTGAAGTTAGCCAATGGGTCATTTTGTCAGTTGGCTGTAAAGGTGGACTTCACGTCCTCAAAACCAATCAGCCTGTTTGGTCCCATCTGAGGAACCAGGGCAAGACAGTGGGGTCTGGGGAAAGGACGGGGGCAGATGCCGTGTTCGAATCCCTGTCTCGGTTACGGGAAGCCAGGTCTGGCCACCATCGTAGGGTGGGCTGGATGGCAGCAGCCCAGGAGCTAGAAAACAGAGCAGAGGTGGAATCCAGGAAGAAGAAATAGAGTAAAACTTGAGTCAAAGCTGATGAAGTGACTGAGCTACTGAGGCACCTCCGCTCATGAAGTCACAGGACGATCACTGGTACCGAGTGTAAAGACTGAGGGGGACGGGCGGGAAGACAGAGCCAGGAGCTGCTGGGCAGAAGCAGAGCGTGCTTTCCACGGGGCAGCACCTGGCGGCCAGGACAGCCTGAGCCAGGGTCAGTCAGCAGGGAGAGCTCAGAGCGGGCCTGAAAACCCAGGCAGGCCGCCAAAGACTGGAACAAAACCACACACCCATTGACAGGAGGAAGTGTGGATGAAGTGGGCATATACAGCGCGGCCACAGCAGGACCGACCTGCAGCTGTGAAAACAGGGCAGAGTTCCCGAATGTTCTGCTGAGCAAAAGAATGAGAACACGTTACTTTGAGGCTGGCTCGGTTGGTTGGAGCACTGTCCCCTGCACCCAAAGTTGCAGGTTTGATCCCCGATGGGGGCACGTATGGGAAGCAACCAATCAGTGTTTCTCTCTCACATAAATGTTTCCCCCTCTCTCCCTCCCTCCCTCCCTCTCTTTCTGTAAAATCAATAAACATACCCTCAGATGAGAATTGAAAGAAGAAAGAAAGGAAGGAAGGAAGGAAGGGAGGGAGGGAGGGAGGAAGGAAGGAAGGAAGGAAGGAAGGAAGGAAGGAAGGAAGGAAGGAAGGAAGGCAGAACTCATACATCGATGTAATTCCATTCATTCAAAAACAGGCCAAATAGGACTGTACATTTTGGGTTTGAAGCACACAGGTGGTAAAACTATCAAAAAAGAACACAGCAGTAAATTGCCGCTGGAGGAGGGGACACCACAGTGGTGATAGTCTGTTTCTTTACCTGGCTGGTGTTACCAGAGTATGCGCTTTATGTTTAGTATTTGAATTGCCCACGTATGTTTTGTACATTTTTCTTTTTCTACGTTCTATTTGGTAACTTTCTTTAAAGTGAACAAAAGAAATCATACAAGTTAAAATTTTACAAACTGTTCTCTTAAAAAAAAGGGTTCCAGACGTTGCTCATTTGCCAGCTGTAAAAGGCAGCTTGGCAGACTCCCCATAAGCCAAACCTGCGGGCTTCCTGGCGCCTTCTTCCAATCAGCACACACGCCGGGAGCTGCCTGTGATGAGCTGGGCGCTGGGCTGGGCGCTGGGCTAGTCGCTGGGGGTCAGCTGCATCCCTTGCTCCCAAAGTGTCCTGCGAAACAATGGAAGTTACGTGCCATGCAATGCTTCCCTCTGCTAGAATCGCTAGAAGCTCAGAACTGGTTTGCCCTTTTGGTAGCTTTCCCTGTGGTCAATTTTTGGATGTCATTATAGTTCCCTCCCTCCTTCCCACCCTTCGCTTTGTTGTACGAGCTCAGTTTGTACTCCCTGAGTTTTGCAGGATCTGCCACATTGTTGTGGAAGCCACTTCAAATCCTTTCGAGTGGTAGTTGGAGAAAAGGAGTCAGTGACAGAAGCCCAGCCCCTCTGTCCCCACCCCTGTCCTTGCAGAGCCCTGCTTGCCCTTTCTGCCCCTCTCCATTAATCCCCTCCCGGGAGGCAGCACCCCACATTGGAGACATTTGGGACACACCCTTCCTTTCATACTTGTCATATTTTCCAATCCCTCAGGGTGAGGAACTGGCCAGGTGAGCAGGGCTGTTTGTTCTTATCATCCCTGGCCAGCGGAGTCGCCAGTCTATAAACGTGAGCCGTGAGGCCAGAGCAACCCCAAGCTGATCCCAGCTTTGCCCACTGAATGCCTCCATGACCCTCGTGATGGCAGCTGGAGAGGGGCCTTCCAACAGAAGTGCACTTTAATTCAGCCTCTGAAACACCCTAGGCAGCTCTCCGAACACACTGCACTTTGCCAGAAGGCAGCCCGGGGGGAAGCACGTGTCAGCGGACTGGCACTGCCAGGGGACTCTTGCTGGGGAGAAGGTGTTTGAAATGCTGCCCCCAGATGAGGTGTGGACTAGACTGTGGGCCTACGGGGCACTCATGCCATCGGCCTTGGTCAGGGCTGCTTCAGCTCTGCAGGGCCCCTTCCATGTAGGCGCCTGTGACACCACAAGGGCTGGCAGGCTTTCTGGTTCCCTGATGTGATAAACCCTTGGAGACATCCATGGAATGTGACCGTGCCAAGGATCCTGCTCCCTTTGCAACTCCCCCGGCTGCTGGAGTCATACCCTCGGCATTATCGGGAGAGAAAAGTGTGCAGGGACCTGAAAATAAGGTGCAGTAATTATGTCCAGAGCCATTCTCGGAGGACCGAGGTAAGGCTGGGCTGCTCTGGGGAAGTGGGCCATGGGGAAGTGCCATGTGGCTGGACGCTCCTGAGTTGCAAGAAAATGCCTTCGGAACAGTGTGAAGTCCTGAGAATGTGTGATTTCAGTGAAAATGTGTGCAATTGCAATGAAAACAGAACCCTCTAGCATTCTTGGCACACACATGTGAATACACATGCTACACAAACACACACGCACACCCATGCTCAAACACACAACCCTTCGCTTAAATGGATGTGAACACAAAAGTCAGAGACTTTAGCACAAATGCCCAGAGAGGGCTGCATCCAAAGTTGATGTCTCTTCTGTAAGAAAAATGCGCTATAGAGGTTGATAAATTATGCCCAGTCTTGGAAGAGGCTGGGGCAAGTCTGCACCCTGAGACTTTAGTGCCACTAGGTTGACATGAAAGGCACCTCCAACCAGAACTGGTCTTGAGCGTCGCCACAGTAAGTCCCTATGCAGGGGTGATTTTGCCCCCACTTCCCCTTGGGCCACCTCAGGTCTAATACTCCCCAGACATGACCTCATACTCCAGCACCTTTGTTCAAGGGATGCCACCGCTCGGCTCCTCTTTGTCACAGCCCCTGTGTCTGTCTGGAACGAGCACTGTGCCCTCTGTGCCCCCCACACCCATTTCCTCTCCCCAAATCTCTCAGTTCTCTCTCTCTCCCTGCTACAGTGTCTCCAAGCTAAGGAGCTGAGACTTCATTTGTTATGCAGTCAAAAATGTCAATGTTTATGACAAGACCCCGGAGTGAAGGCTGTGCTTTTCAAAGCTGACCAACCCTTGGAGGGAGAATTTCAGATGCCCCTGAGCACGCGCTGGGGCAAAAGTGCTTCCTCGTGTCTTACCCTCTGACACGCGGCTGCCTTCTGCACTGCCGGTGGTGAGGTGGCCGGGCTAGGTCACATTTAGAGGGAGAGTCAGAAGCAGGGCTTGGGAGAGGCTTTCCGGGGTCGCAGGAGAACCATATCCTAAGCACGTTCCCAGACACACGGGCTGCACAGAAAGCAATGGCTGTCACCTGAAATGAGGATAAGGCAGGTACGCTCCTGTGACTTCTCGGAATCCCTAATTTGCAAATGTAGGTTGAGCATCTCTAATAGCAGGGGAATATAAGATGCATTCATCCCAAACTTATTGGACTCTGGGACTTTATCTTTTTCATGGAGCTCTGGTTGACGTGAAACCCATGGAATGCAAATTTAGACAACGCTTCAACAAATGTATTTGGAAAAGTTCAAGATTTAAATTTGCTGACTTTTATTTTGGGCAGGGGGAGGAGGAGGCAGATTGGTAGGAGGGTGTGGTTTCTTCCAATGATTGCTTCTTATCATCTTTGCTGTATTAAGCCACCAAGGAATGAATAAGGAACATTGGCTCTCCTTTCAGACTGCTAAGCATTTGAACCCCTTCCTGGATTTGGGCAACTCCCCTTGTAAATGACTCTTGGGGGGAAGCAGAGCTCACCTTCTCACTAAGGAAATTGAATGTCTGAGCTCCTTGCTTTCTCAGCTTCCTGTGCAACAAGGGTGGGAATGGGGGCCAAGCTTGTCAATCAGATGCAGGCGCTCCTGTCCTCTAAGATGCGTACATCATTCACGTCAGTGGGACAGCTGCAATCTGGAAAAGTGTCCACCAGCGGTAGGATAGATACAGGAATTGTAGTGTATTTGTACAGTGGAAGGTGATAAAATGTGGAAAAAGATTTAGCAACGAGTGCGTGCAAAGGCATGGGCGGGCCTCACGGCCACAGCGTTGAGTGAAGCAATGTTGACTCTGCCCACCTGAAACTCAGAAGCAAGCAAAACTGATCTGTGGTGATAGATGGCAGGCTACACATGCACTGGGGGAGTATTGACGAGGAGGGGAAATGAGGGAACTTTGGAGGATTCTGGAAACGTGCAAAAATGTATGAACCTCTGCACTTAATATCTATTTAATTTACTGTTATATGGGTTACATCTCCGAAATATAGGTACATAAGTAAAAGGATAGAGGAAAGAAACCAACATTGACTGTCTACTGACATAAAAACTAGCATTTAAAAGTAGCTATGCTCTAGAAATTTTATATATATGAAATATATATTGTATATTTTTAATATATATAAAATCTCGTTATTGCTCATAATAATCCTGTGGTTAAGGTCCTGAGACTTTACAAGTAGCTTAATTGATGTATAATTGACAAAACAAACTGCATGTACTGAACTCATTATTTAATGTTTTGATCTATGTGAGCACTTAACAATTGTGGCAATCAGGTAGTGAGCACGTCTGCCACCCCCACGTGTCTCTGTGCCACTTCTGCCCCTCCCCTAGGCACCCGCTGGTCTGCGTTCTGTCACTACACCTCAGTGTAGTGCCACCTCAATTTGCGTGTTCTAAAATTTTACAGAAGTGGAATCATACTTTATTCCTTTTAACCGCTGAAGAGTAGTCAATTATTCAACTTGCCTTTCAGCTGTCAATAGACATTTGCGTTGTTTCCAGTGTGGGGCTATTATAAAGAAGGCTGGGAAGGAGCTTTGTGCACACACACCTGTGTATGAAAACAGGCGTTTCTCCTGAATGAATACCTGGGAGGGCAATGGCTGGATCACTTGATAAGTGTATGCTGAACCTCTTAAGAAACTGGGAAGTTCTCTTCTGAATCCGATGCTTTTACGTTTCCAGTAGCAGGGAAGAGAGTCCCAGCCCCTGCGCACCTTCACCACCCCTTGGTGCAGCCCCATCAACTGTTCCAGTGGAGGGTCTCAGTCTCGCTGTGGTTCTGACGCCTAACGACGAGGAGCCACTTGTCACTTCGCCGCAGGTGTGTCTTCTTTGGTGAGGATCTATCAAACTTTTTTGCCCACTTTCAAGACTTAGGTTGTTTGTTTTCTGATTATTGAGTTTTGAGAATTTTTACTATATTCTGGATACTAGTCCTTTATCATGCATATGACTTGCAAATATTTTCTTCCAGTCTATGACTGGTCTTCTTATTCTCTTACCAGTGTCTATTGAAGAACGAAAGTTGTTCTTTTGAGGAAGTCCAATTTGTTCTTTTATGTATTGTGATGTTGGTGTCTCATCTAAAATATCTTTGCCTAACCTAAGGTGTCAAAGGATTTCTCCTTTATTGTCTTCTATATTTTTTTATTGTTATGAGTTTCACATTTATGTTTATGAAGCACTTGAGCATTAATTTTATATGTAGCATGAAATATGGGTTGAATTAATTTTATATGTAGCATGAAATATGGGTTGAGATTGGTTTTTTTTTTTTTGCATATAGATATCCATCGTTCTGGCACTATTTGTTGAAAGGACAGAATTGCCATTATACTTTGATCAAGAATCAGTTTACCACACGTGCGACCCTATTTCTGGATTCTCTGTTTTGTTTCATTGATTTATTTGTTCATCTGCACACCAACCAACTTTGTTCTTTTTGTTTGGGCTATAGCAGATCTTTGGCATTTTCACATGAATTTTAGAATTGGCTTGAAGTTTCTAAAAAAAAAAGTGTGCTAAGATTTTTTTTAGGGATTACATCTGTACGCCTATTTGGGGAAAGTTGACATCTCGTGTTAATTCTTCCAACTGGTGAACACAGGTATCTGTATCTCTCTATGTATTTCTTCTTTAATTTCTCTGAGCAATATTTTACAGTTTACAGTGTATATGTTTTGCACTTCTTTAGTCAGATTTATTTCTAGGCATTTTGTATTTTTGTATTATTGTAAATGTTTTTAAATGTGTATTTTCATCATTGCTAGCATTTATAAATACAATTAATATTTGTAAGTTGACCTTCTGTCTTGTGTCCTTGCTAAACTCTTCCTGGTTCTAGTAGTTTTTTTGTTCGATAGGTTGTATCAGACTTATGTAGGTGATCATGTCATCCATCTGTGAAGAAATACAATTTTAAGTCTTTCTTTCAGATTGGGATGGCTTTTATTTCTTTTTCTTGATTGATTGCATTGGCTAGCACTTCCTACGCCATGATGAAAAGTGGTAAGAGCAGAAATTTTCACCTTGTTCCTGATTTTAGTGGGAAACATTCAGTTTCTCACCATTACATGATGTTAACTGTAGAGTTTCTTTTATTGATGCCTCTTATCAGGTTCAGAACATACCTCCTGTTCCTAGTCTGCTGAGGGTTTTTATTGGGAATGAACATTGGATTTTGGAAAATGATTTTACATGTCTATTGAAAGATTTTTTTTAGTTTGTTACCATTGTGAATTGCATTGCCTGGTTTTTAAATGTTAAACCAACTTTACATTCCTGGTATAATTCTCCATTGATTATGATGAGTATTTCTAGATATTTGGATTCAATTAACCAAAATTTTCTTGAGAAATCTGCATCCATATTTATGAGATATTTTTCTGTGTCTTATTTGTCTAGTCTTGGTATTCGAGCTTGGTATTAGGACTAGTTTTATAAAATTAAAGGAGAAGAAATTCATTCCCTTTCATTTTGCATTGAAATTGAACTGGTATTGTGAAAGAGTTTATAAAATTAGTATTATTTCTTCCTTATATTTTTGGTATGATTCACCAGTGAAGCCATCTGGTCCTGGAGGGATGTTTTGTTTTGTTTTCTTTAGGGAAAGTTTTAAAATGCAACTTTAATTTCCTTAATAGATGTAGGGCTGATCAGGTTATATATTTCTTCTTCAGTGAAATTTTGTAGTTTGTGTCTTTTAAGAAATTTTATCATCTCATCTAAGTTGTTGAATTTATTGACATAAGATTGTTCATAATTGTGCTGGACTGACTAATATTCCCCCCTAATTCATGTCCACTGGAATTCAGAATGCTATGTGATTTGGAAATGGGGCCTTTGCAGAAATAATTAATAAAGATGAGATCATAGTACATTAGGGTTGGCCCAAAATGTACTGTAACAAGCGAGTGTCCTTAGAAGAAAGAGGAATTTGGACACAGAGGCACAGGGACACAGAGATACCATGTGATGACAGAGGCGGAGACTGAAGAGGTAAAACGGTAAGCCGAGGAGCACCGAGGACGTCTGGCCACCACAGGGAGCTAGGAAAGGACACAGAAGAATCATACCAGTCTCTGAGGGGAAATGGCCCTGCCGACACCTTGATCTTGGACTTCTGGCCTCTAGGACTGTGAGGGAATGAATTTCTCTTATGTAAGTCACTCAGTTTTGGGCACTTTCTCATGGCAGCCCTAGGAAATGAATATAATAATAGTCCCTTATAATCCTTTTAATATCTGTACAATCTATTATGGTGTAATATTCCCTGGTAATTTATGTTTTCTCTTTCATTTTTACTGATCAATCTGACTTGAAATTTATCAATTTTATTGATTTTTCCCTAGTGCATTTCTGTTCCCTATTTCCCTGATTTCCACTCTTACATGTATTATTTCCTTTATTCTGCTACTATGTGTTTAGTTTACTCTTTTTTCATTTTCTTAATGTGAAATCAGAGATCATTGATTTCAGAACATTTTTATCTTCTACTGTTTTAGATAGTGCAATAAAATTCGTTCTCAGTGCTACTCAGCAGCAGCATCCACAATTTGATATATTTTCATTTTTATTCAGTTCAGAATACTTGCTAATTTCCCTTATGACTTCTACTTTGACCCCTGAGTTACTTCAAAGCATATTATTTAGTTTCAAAATATTTGGAGATTTCCCACTGATCTTTCAAAAATTGACATGTTTTAATTTCACTCTGGGTAGAGAGGACTCTTAGTATAAAAACTCATTTACCTTTATTGAGACTTGTTTAATGGCCCTGAATATGGCCTATCTCAGTAAGCATTCTGTGTAAATTTGACAAGAATGTGGAAATGTATGTTATTACTCAGTTTCTCTCTGTTTGTTCTATGAATTATCAAGAATAGGTCATCGAAATCTTTATCATTGTGAATTTATTTCTTCTTGTAGTTCTATCAATCTTTAATTCATATATTTGGAAACTCTTTTATTAGGTACATATATATTTAGTATTAGGTTATCTTGATGAGTTGATTCCTCCATCATTATTGAAATAACTTTCTCTCTCTGATGTTTTCTCTGAAATCTACTTTGATATTAACATAGGTTAGCAATTTTCAACCTTTTTCCCCTCATGGCACACATCAGTTGATGACTAAAATTCTGCATCACATTAGAAATATGTTTTTTGCCCATCTGACAAAAAAATAGGTATAATTTTGATTACTGTATTTTTTGGACTACGAGATGCACTCCCACCACCCCCAAATTTGGGAGGAATAACGGTTGTTAATGCTGCTGTTGAGTTCTGTTTACATTTACATTTGTGAAACATTATGTTATTTATGTTATTAAATATTTTATCACTTTTTTGGCTTCAAAATTTTTTCCTATTTTTCTCCTCTAAATCCTGGGAGTGTCTTATGGTCCAAAAAACACAGTAATTTACACTGGGTGGCTATTATCGTACTGGCGATTGTCAGTTTTTTTCTTTGACAAGCTGAGGAAAAAGAGGTCAGTGCCCCGGATTCGGGTATCGCGTGTTGTAAAACCCCTTGCAGCGCGCCTGGGTGCCGCAGCTCGCCGGGCGAAAATCGCCGACATGGGGAATCCAGCGTCCTTCCAGTCAGCATCAGCACCCGTCCCCTTCTTCCTTCCTTTTAACTTGATTGTGTGTTGACGTTTGAAGAGAGTTTCTGGGAGGCGGCGTATAGCTGGGGCCGTCGGATGCTCTCCACCTTTTCATTGGGACATCGCAGGCATGCAATGCTTTATATGGTTCGTATCAAATCGGTTATCTTGAGGTTTGATTCCAGTTTGACCCATCTGTTGTTCGTTTCTCCTTTTTCTCTTTTCCTGCTTTCTCTTGAATTAATTAAATACTTTTCGTGTTCCATTTTAGCTTCTTTGTGGCATATTGACAATTCCCGTTTGTTTTCTTTTAGTGGTCACCTTAGAGTTCAAAGTATACACCTCTAGCTTATCATTGCAAGTGGCACGTTCCCTTGGCCTGTAGTCCAACCCTTGCAGCAGTACCCGTCTGTTTCTCCCCTCCCTGCTCGTACGCTACTGCTGCCCTACATTTCACTTTGTCATATGCTTTAAACTCCTTGTTACACCGTCATTATTTTTTAAATAATCAATGATCTTTTAGGGGTATTTAAATAATGTTAAAAATTCTGACATAATGACCCAGATAATGACCATTTCTACTGCTGTTTGTTCCTTTGTGTGGGTTCGTATTTCCATCTGGTGCTATTTCTTTCTGCCCAAACGACTCCTTTCATATTTTTTCCCATAGTGCATGTCGTCTGGTGATCGATTTTTTCAGCTTTTGTATTTCTGAAAAAGTCTTTGTTTTGCTTTCATTTTTGAAAGATAACTTTCCCTGGGTATAGAATTCCAGTTGGATGACTTTTTTCGTTCCGCCCTTGAAAGGCATGGCTTGCATTTTTCTGATGAGAAATTTGCTGTCCTCTTTATCTTGCTCCTCTATGCATAACTTTTTTTTCTGTGACTGATTTTAAGGTTTTCTTTTCATGGCTGGTTTTTGGAAATCGATTATGATGTACCTTGATGTCATTTTTCTTATTTTTCTTATACTTGAGATTTAGCTTGTTTAAAAATACAATTAAATTTGATAGGAATTTTTTGAATATATTTTTATGTCTCTACCTAACTCTTTGAACATATGGAGGAAAATGATACCCAGCATTTTAATGTCCTTGCCTGTCATTTACATTTCTGTGTCATTTCTAAATTCGTTTTCATTGATCGTTCTTTTCCGTATGGGTCATATTTTCCTCCTTCTTCGTATATAGCTGCTAATCTTCTACTGGATGCTAGATGTGAGTTTTACTGTGTTGAGTGCTGGGTAATTCTGTATTTTTAGAAATATTTTTAGAGGAGCCAAGTCCTTCTGATTGAGCCCCCCACACACAAAGAAAACAAGTATTTTTATCTGTTCTGGGATGTAGGTAACTTGGAAATAGCTGATCCTTTCAGGTCTTGCTTTCAATATTCAGGCTGGACTGGACTGGTGCTCAGTCTAGGCCTACTTTACCCCACTTCTAGGGGTGCATGGGCACTCTTACTTTTGATTTTTTATGTGTTTTTTCCCCGCCTCGGTTACTTACCTCACATGATCAGTACTCTGCTCTGATCAGTACTCACTGCTCAGTACTCTGTTGAGTACTTGAGGGAAGCCCTCTGTAGGACTCCCGAGTTCTCCTGCGTGTTCTCTCTGCCCTCCCTGGCACCCTGTCCTGTAACTCTGGTGGTCTTGGTTTCCCCCTACTCTCCAGACCCCCAGGCTCTGTGTGGGTTCCACCTTCATGCGCCCCAGCTAGGAAATGTTTCCAAGGCTACAAACTGGGGCAATTTTAGGGCTCCCCTCATCTGAGAGATCCCACCTCTCAGAGGTCACTGCCCTGTGTTGCCCAGTGGTCAGTGTCTTAAACAGCAGTGTTGCATGTATTTTGTCTTCCTTTGGGAGGGTAAACATGGTCTCCATGTTGGCTAGAAACAGAAGTCTCTTGCAGAAACTTTTTATTTACATTTAATAGATGAAGAACCTGAAGCTGAGAGGGACGAGAGAACTCGCTGGGATAACTCAGCTTGTACCAGGCAGCCCAGGTCCACCTCTGGGCAGTCCAATGCCAGTGCCTCTGGAGTCCGCAGACCCGTGTTCAATGACCTTACCCACCATCTGCAGTAACCGTGTGATTCATCTGCTCATTTAACAAATATTTGTTGAGGACCTCTATGTGCCAGGCCCGTCGTAGGAGCTAGGGAGGCAGCTGTGAGCGAAGGGGGCTCAAGCGCCCTGCCCTCTGAGAGCTGGCACAGGAGCAGGAACAGACCGCATGAGGAGAAGAGGGAACAAAGTAGCCCGTGAGACAGCACCGTGCTAAGGACGAACAAAGAAGAACAGGGAGGAGATGGGGGGGTGCTATTGAAAGGGCAGGACCATTCAGAAAGAGAGTTCGGGAAAGCTTCACTGAGACAGTAACATTTGCACAAAGAAGACGTATAGTGAGAGAAACACGAAGGAAAGAGGCGTCCGCTATGTTATAGTAGAAACATTAACCAAACCCTTTCTGAGGTCAAGGCCAGTGATAAGGGATTTATGTGGATTGTATTTACATACAAAATGAGGACGTTATTTTTTTCTAACAGGTAAATGTTGATTGGAGTTTTTTAAAGGATTAAAAAATGCACACTTGTCATAAAACAAAAATAAAGCAATACAGAAACGTATGCAAATACATGGTAAAGGCCCCCTAGTAAGTCATCTCGCCACATGCCTCCTCCACCTTCTACCAGAGATCCCTCTTATCAACGAGTGGCTGAATTCTGCTATGCATGTGTCAACATGTATGTATGCATGAATGCACATATGAAATGGGCTCATGGCGTCCACATTGTCCAGTAACCCAACTTTATTCCCATGTCACAAATATATGTGTAATATCTATATTTGTATGTATTTATGTATAATCCATACATGGAATATATATACATGCATTACATTGGCTTTATTCCCATGTCTCACACGCACACATATATATATGAAATGGGATATATATACACACATATATATGCATACACATACACACACACACACATTACATTGGCATATATAGACAAACAGTTTTCCATGCCGAAGTATAGACTACATCTTGTAAATGCTGTGTCTCAGGGCACTATATTTAATCCTTTTGATGCATATTTGTGTTATTAACAATGTTTCACTGTAATTCACAATGCTACCAAGGACATCCCTTGTTCTGATGGTACCAGACACTTTCCATTTGCTCATCACAACCCAGGAGGAACATGGGCCGGAGAAAAGTAATGCATTTGAAATTCTACCTACCACAGACAATAGAGTTCATTATAGGCTGTGTCAATATGTATAATTGGATTGTCTGTACCAATAATTAACTTTGTCATAGAACCAAAAGGTCAATTCGATTAAACCAACAGCGTGTTTTCGGAGTGAAGCCAGGCATGGCTCCAGGTACACACAGGTGTTTCAACAGAGTCACCAGAACCCTGGCGTGGGAGGCAAGGTTTACCCCCAAACCTATGTAAAATCAACAGTATTTTGAGGCAGAAGCATGGGGTGCAAATGCTCACAGGGGGGGTTAGAGTCGGTGCACTGACATCTCAGGGTGGGATTTGGGGGTTCGGTCCTGAGGCATCCATCCAGGCGGCATTTGTTCCGGGCTCGGGTGTCTCTTTTCTTACTCGCTGTCCTTCCATTTGGGTTTGCCTTGGTTTCTCCCTGCAGAGGAGGCCCCCTGCTCTGTTCAGCTTCCCTGGGAAGCCCAGGGCAGTCCCCAGGAGCTCCTCCCCTGGACTGGCACGGAGTTCATCTCAAACCTCAGTGGCAGTGAGAGCCAGGACTGGAAACTCAGAGACTCCACTCAAAAGAGCTGAAGTCACTGGCAAATCTAGGA
>PVKM010024963.1:0-20217 GCA_004027735.1 Carollia perspicillata
AATCCCCTCACCTCCACCCTTTCTAGCCCACCCCCCTCCCATCTGGCAACCTTCAAAATGCCCCCCATATCCATGATTCTGTCTCTGTTCTTGTTTGCTTAGATTGTTTTTTAGATTCACCTGTTGATAGATATGTATTTAGTGCTATTTTATTGCTCACAGTTTTGAACAGGCTGTTGCTTGTTTGAGAATTTAGGAAGTTGTGAAGCATGAGCTAAGACCAGCCATTCGTATGGAAAAGCCACCCTTAACAGCTTGGGTGGGCCTTTAAATTGGGTGGGGTGGAGCTGGAGTTGATCTCTAGGGTGAGGCAGACAGTACAGGCCAGGTCCATGGAGTCTCAGATATGGCATACCCCCGCTGGCTTTGCAACTCTGTGGGGGGCAGGGGTGAGGGTTCAGAAAATGAATGATGGCCTCTGCCTACCTTTCTGTCTGGGAGAAAGCTGTCTCCCAGCTGTTGCCTTGAGGCCACCAGATACTTCGGTTCCTTCCCAAATGCCACTGGTGCTTTTCAAGCTGCTACCCTGGTGCTGGAGCTCAGAGGGAGTGAGTCTCAGTAGGTGAGTCCATGTGTGGGTCTTTAAGAGGAACTGCTTGGGGCTCCAGAAATTTCTTACACTGACTCAATCTCCACTGGTTTTTGCAGCCAATAGTTATGGGAACTTATCCTCCTGGCACTGGAACCCTGAACGAGGTGGGCCTGGTGTGGGGCTGGGGCTCCCTGCTCCTGAGATGTCCTTCCCAAATTTTTATCCATAGATAGCATGTGGGTGTGGGGCCAGCCCATCCTATGTCTCCACATCTCCGTGCCTCCACCCCTCCTACCAGTCTGGATGGACGTGGTTTCTTTAATTCTATAGGTCTCAGACTTCCACTCAGCTCAATTTCTGACGGTTCTCAATGAAGTCTGTTCTTTAGTTATAACTCTGATGTGATTGTGTGAGGTGAGCCATGTTCACCTCTGCCTCCATCTTGCCTGAAAGTCTCCAGGGGCTGTTTTGCAAATGTGGAAGGTGTCTTTGATTGTCAACATAAATGGGGGAAGAAAATTTGGGGAAGGAAAAAGAATTTTTAAGTACTACAAATTCCTAGGAGGGAGCTGTTTTTCAAAAACTTTTCAAGTATGTGGCCTTTTTTTTCATGATCCTTAGTTCAGTTGTAAAATGATATGTAGGGTACCCCCTCCTGGCGTTCAGGGAGCCAGGGTGCTAGGTAACCTGAGTGCATGGGTGGTGGGTGTACTGCCTGGCACTGATGAACATGAAAAAACCCTTTTATAATTACCCAAATCCAGGACCTAACTCTGGTGCATCTAAAAACACGAAGTTTTTTTTTTTTTTGCACAGATTTAATGAATTTTCTAGGAAGGTAATTTCAGTGCAAACTGAAGGAGAAAGGTAGACAGTACTTTATTTTACAGGAGTTGCTTACGCCTGTAGAATACATACACCACCGGCAATATTGCTCTCAGTACCTGCCTCACGAATAAACCACAACCATGTCAGTCACCATTTGTGAGCTACAACATTCACAGTAAGTCCACCTCTAGGTGTGGGTACTTGACTACTTCATTACGATTTCCGGAGAACTCAGCTCTGAGAACTTAAGAATTTAATATTGAAATAAATATTTTTATGGTGAATCACTTTCCTTTTATTTCTCCGTATTACCGGTAGGATCTTATATTGATTTAAAATTACGTATATAGAGAAGCTATATTTCCTGTAGAATTCACCTGAGGATAAGTAAAGGAGAAACACTTGTTATAAAAGGGGAATGAATCTGATTTGGTTGAGGCACCGAGTCAGGCATACAAAAAACTGGGACAAAAGTGACCGCAAATACAAACTGGGATACATGCGATGAAGGAAAAGAGCCAGGTACCTGGGGAGAGACTCGCCAGGATGACCTGTTGGAGGGAGCGGCATCTCACCTGAGATCTGAGAGAAGGTTTAGGGAGCCAGATCCAGGACGGTGGGGGCAGTAGCCCTGAGGCGGAAGCCCTGGCAGATTTTGGGGAAAGGCCAGGTAACAAGGTGGGGTCGGAGAACTAGCCATCCTGGGGCATCAGAGCCCACTGCAATGGAAAGTCAGTAAGACACTGAGAAAAGGGAGTCGTGTTATTTTTTTTTAAAGGCCATTCAGGCTGCTTTGTGGAGAATGAATCAGAGGTGGGCGGGAGTACAGGAGAGAGTATTACAGTAACTCAGGTAAGAGAAGACAGTAGCTTGCTTGGATTGAGTGGTAGCAGTTGACAGCTAGAGAAATGGTGGATTCTGGATATATTCTGGAAGTAAACTCAGGCTTGCACAAAGGACTGGCTGTGTGGCTAGAGGTCAGGGAGGTCTCTGGAATAATCCAGGGTTCATTCGGCCTGTGCAGCCACATGATCATGTCTTCACAGGAAGATGAGGAAGACTGAGGGTGGAGGAGCACATTAGGGAGAAAATTCAAGAGGCCAATTTTGGTCACATTAAGCTTGAGATGTCAAGAAAACTGTCAGAGAAGTGTACCTGGAGGAGCTCGATGCCTTTTGAGTTCCAGATCCGCTCCAGACGCCTCCTTTGGTCTACACCAGAAGCTTCTCAGATTCCACATTTCTGAACTGAACTCATTTGTTCCCCCTCAAATCTGCAACTCCTCCTGTGCTCCCCATCTCAGTAAAGGATGTCAGGCTCAAGGTCCTCGATATCCACCCCAAACCGAGCCAATCAGTCAGCTGCCCGGCCCGTCTCACCGTCCTTCCCCTCTCCACACTCCCACACCTGTGCAGCTCCTGCTCACCTTCCAGGCTTTGGTCTAGAAATCTCTTCATCCAACAAATCCATTCTGATTAAGCAGGCTAGGTACTTCCATAGCACACAGGGCTTTTCCTGTCATTCCCTTTCTTCCACTGTAAGAAGACTGCCTCTTTTCTTATCTGTCATCTCCACAGGACTCCCTGAAAGCAGGGGACTATTCTTCAAAGTCTGGCTTACAGTAACAGCTTACTGTCTTGCTGAGTGAATGTGGGTAGCACGTGGAAAGGTGCAATCAGAAAGGTCAACTGCAGCCAGGTCATGGCTGGCTTGCACGGTGCTGGCCTGCACCTCCTTCACCAGCTCCAAAGCTGGGGAAGGTGAATCGAGGATCTGACTTCTCCAGTAACAGCCTAATTTCTCAGGTTGCCGTCACCACACTCAGCCACAAATAAAACTGCTGCCTGTGATCAAGGCTATTCTGTGGTGCGGCCTATAGGTCCAACCCTCCAGCCTGCGTAATGAGAGCTCTAAAGGGAAGAGCCTCAGACTGGGTGACACTTTTGATGGGGGAACTCAAGAGTTAAAGATTTTAGCTGAAGTTAGAGTTGATAGGCTCAAGTGATTCGTGGGACTGAAATTCATGGTCTATGCCACCAGCAATTCAACCTTTGCTCCCCAGGGGTCTGCAAGAGACCGAGATGGTATCTGAGCCACTGTGTTCCAGGGAGGGACAGGAGATAAAGAATAAGTGATCAGTAGATAAGGAAATCCTAAGAAAAATCTCTGCGGACTGCAACTCTTGTCTGATTAACCTTTTTCCAAACCCCCTACATACCCTTTTCTTCTCCATATAAAAAGGTCAGCTTGAGATGTTAAGGGGGTTTTATAACCTGCCACCTTTTCTGATCACTGGCATCTGAATAAAGCGCCCATAAAGATTCAGTCCTTGCCTCTGCGTATTGGTTCTGGTAGTGACAGGCTGCACAAACACCAACGTTTCCGCTTTCACTTTCAGCATTTTAGTTCCTTCTACTACTTTCCACCACTGCCTCTTATTCACTGTCTCCACACCCATTTTACCTAGGTATGAAGGATGTTACTGACTGTGTACTGAGCATCCTTCTTTCCAAAACTGACTTTGTTGAGGACCCACTTCTTCATCTAGACACATGCCCCTGGGGATCCTGATCCCGTATTTAGGCAAGCTAAAAGAATTCCTGGTTAGATGAATCCAATCACAGAGTTTCTTTCCCCATCTCCTGGCCAAAGTCACTGGTTCTCAGATGAGCACGTGACTTAGTAAGTCCACTCAGTTCTGATTAACCAAAGTGGCTCCACAAGCACCCCTGTCCTGCTATTCCTCTTCATCCTCGCTCACCCTTCCTTCCTTCCTTCCTTCCTCCATCTCTCACTCAGCATACAGTTGCTATTCACTGGGCCCCATCTCTGCAGCTCATGAAGACTGTTCAGGGACCCCCTCTGTATCAGTCATTGCTGTAGTCCCTGTATCACACTGGAGTAGAGACCACCCAGAACTGGCTATTTAGAGGGAGGCATCTGTAATAACCAGGCCTCACACTTCCATGGGAGCAACCCTCTCACCCTTTCCAACACTCGGGCCACTGAGGACCTTTGGTCATTGTGAATGCAGGTCACCTGGGCTTCCCATGGTGGGGGCAACAGTGGGGCCAGGGAAGGGAACAGTCAACACAGAACTGTGAGTAATGGATGGGCCAGATCCACAGGTAACACCATTCTTCTTGACTATGAACTAACACCTGCCCTCTCTGCCTTCGAGGCTGGGGAAGAGGCTTACGAAGACTGAAGTCTCTCAATGGCCTCCTAAAATACCAAGAAGGCAAGCAGCTGTGCAGCCAGAGAAGAAAGGAACTACACCCCGAGTGAGCCTGCAATGCTGGTTTTCCCCACGCCCGGATGGGGCAACAAGCTGTGTGGCGGGGCTGAGCCATGCTTGCTAACCCATCTGGGATCTGAGTGCTTAAACCGCACTCCTTGGCCAAACATAAAGTAAAATCTTCCATCTGAGGATGAGGAAGGCTTCTTGGCAGGCAGGCAAAATGAGGATGACCTAATGTAGTTCACAAATGAGCTTTCACAGAACAGGCCCTTCACAAAATACAGCTTTTAATGGGGTGATGAAATGTTCTGGAGGTTGTACAACGTCGTGAATGTACTCAACGCCACTGAATCATACATTTTAACATGGTTGTTTGATGTTGTGTGAATTTCACCTTAATTTAAGAAAAATGCAGGACCACGAGTGTGCAAAGCTGGAACCTTGCAAGTACTCACACACGTGCACACATACACACACAGGATAACAGATTTCTTTGAAATTCAGAGAGGTACGGCACGCAACCGAAATGCCCACAGGCAGTCCCCGGAACCCAACACACCAGCTCCTCAGGACCTGCACTGCCCTCCCGGTACGCTTCCCCCAGCTAAGCGCTGGAGCTCAGCTTCTCCTCCTCCGTGCCTGTTTTATACCCCCTTCTGCCTGTTCCGCATTTCTTCCTTCAGCTTCTCCCTGCCAGCTGGTCCGCTTATACTCCAGGAGGCTCCCCGCAGAGCTCCTCCAGGCCTAGAGCAACTAGCACATCACATCCTATAGCCTTGTTGGCTCAAAGCTCCGAGAAGAACACCCGCTCCTGCTTTCACTCGCACCCCAGCCGTCCCCCTGAACCTTCGCCGTCTGCCTGCGAGATGGGGCAGCTCCCACGTTCCTGATGGAGAAACCGAGGCTCCAAGAAGAAGCTCATCACTTGTCCAAAGTCACAGGGGAGGAGGGCAGAAGCGAGGCGGGAAAATAGTTCTAACAACTAGTGCAGGACCCACCTGGCGCCTCTGTTTGTTTTAACCAGACAGTAGACCGCAGGTTTTGAACACGGACCTTTCAATCTTTGAGTCACAGGCTTATCAGCTGCGCTGCCTAGTACTTTCTGTTTCCTTTAGCTATGAAATAAATTACTAATAGATGTTCCTCTTCCGCTGTTGGGAAGGTTAAATGAGCTAAGGCATGAACGGCACTCAGCGTGTGTGGTGGCTGCCAGCTGAGAGCCACACCCAGTAGCTGTCCTTCTCCCCTGAGTTTCAGCAGGTTTGAGGCAGAGGAAGACATGGGCAGGAAATGAAGACTGAGGCTGAAATCGACTTTGTGAAAAACACACTGAGTTTTGCTGGCTTAATAAGTGCCTATTGTTTATTTATACGGTAGACAAGGACCGAAGTCAGGTATTTGAGTAACATACCTAAACCTAACTAAACCAATACAGCTCAAACACGTTTCGTTTTGTTTTTAAACCAAACAACAGTTATCGAGACCTAGAAAGTTTAACAGTCATGATGCAGAGGGACCGTAATGTGGCCACTGTGCCCTCGCTCGCGCACCCTGCAGACAGCCACAAGCTGTTTCCAGTGGCCGACTGGACCGTGCTAGTGAGACCACAGCCACGCCAGCGTCCTCTGTGTTCCAAGTGCAGCCAACCCAGGGTGCGGACTTCCCACCGTAAAGAACCTGGTTAGGGAGGCAGGGCATTTACGGAGCGAACCAAGAGCCGGGACAACACGATCAGAGAGAAGCAACACTACAGACAGACGAGAAAACTGGCACTAACAACAACATTTTATAGCAAAAGCACCTAATAAATTTAAGGGTCGTTCCAGTGGTTCCAAGAGTTTCTGTATCCTCATAACAGCCCTGGAGGCATAGCTGGGACAGGCACTGTCATCCCGCCCTCTGGGACAGTGTGGGCCCTGGCCTAGCCCAGGGCACTGGGTGAAATGGTGGCAAAACTATCCCTGGGGCAGGTGGGTGGGTCAGGGGAAGAGCAGGAGTTGTTTACAAGCCTTGAAGTGTGGCCCCTGTGGTCTGACCACATTGCACAGGAACCTGTGAGGTTCTAGCTCTTGGCCCTGCCCTGTGTCACCCACTGCAGTGAGTCTGGCTGTCAGGTCAAGCCTGGGAAGCCAAACAGCACACAGCTCCCTTCGGAGAGCAGCCAGCTTAGATGAGCAAGCCGGTAAAACCTGGTGGCGGGAGGCAGTCACTGAACGACGGCTTCGGATCTGGAGCCAGAGGCCTGGTTGGAGGTCCAGCACGGCCTCTCAGGGGCTGTGCGGGCTATGCATGTATCTCAGTGTCTCTGAGTCTATTTTCTCACCCACTTAAAAAAAATGGAGGGGAAAGGATAGAACAGTATCTCCTACCTCACAAGGTTGTGGTTAGCATTAAGTGGGATAAACAGGTCCAGAGAAGGCCTCAAATGTAGGCACAAAATTAATGACAAGAGACACTTACGCTAAATGCCACAGGACTAGAAAAGGCTGCATGCAACACCTTGTCCTACCTGGGGCCCCATCCCCCTCCCGCACCCAAACACAACACACCATCGCTTTACCTAGGAAAACCGTCCGGGCCCTCCCACGACCGCCACCAGGGCTGAATGTGCTCCTTCCAGCCTCCCGCTGTCACTGACACCTGTAGGTACAGTTAACAGGTCTAGGAGAACTACCGTAAGATAGCCTAATAATTTGACGTGAGGCTACATTTTAAGAATTAAATTAACAAAAGTCAAACCGTAACCGTTACTAGTCATCTGTAGGGTGGGGCACACTGAGCTGACGGAGACCTCCGAACACCCCCAGATCAATCAAGGTAACTGTCATGTGACTGAAGAAAGCTGCAACCTAACAGGGTATGTTTTGGGCTGTCGAGAAATAGTAACTAAAAAGCCTGGGTCTATCTGGCCTCTACCCAGACTCTAGCAAAGGCGAGATTGCAGAATGGGAGTATTAGCGCCTCTCCAGCCCTGCCCACGGCAGGATGCCGGGCTGGTGGGCACGCACATCCTGGTCTCTGGAAAGCATGTTCTCATGAGATAGAAAGTTCATCAAGTGGCTTCAGGACCTGGAAGAAGAAGAAATCTCCTCTAAGATTTATAATCCCTTTTGCTGCAAAGCCTCAATCCCAAACAAGCGTCTTATGAAAGCATTTTTTAGGGACCCTGATGCTAAGGAAAGGAACACAGCATAGCAGGCACTGGAAAGGAGGTCCGTCACTATGACTTTGTTTTTCATATCTGTGGCTTCGGATTATTTTTAAAATGGGAACGATTTCAGTAAAATCTCAGCTAACTGAACATAGGCACTTATCTCTGATATCTCCAAAATTCTCTAACAGATACAGTAATTTATTTAAAAAGGCATGAAGTCACAAGGACCAAGCACACAGGAAAGGAGACAACAGCGACACGATTTTAGAAGCTTGAAGGCAAAAGACCCAGTTGGAAGTGACTCAGCAGACCCAGGGAGCCAATCCTGGGTCTGCAGGGCTGGGGGCTGGGGGAGTAAAGCACCTCTTTCTGCACAACAGAGCCCCCCAGAGGTGTAGGAACTGAAGCAGTGTGGTCTGCCACTGAATTGAGGGCGGAGCCGCACACAGGAGGTAGACTGAGGCAGGGCGCAGTCTGATCCCAGATCCCTTTCTCCGTCATGGTGAACACTGTCCCCAGCCCTGATGGCAGGCAGACGATATTTACGGGAGGACATCAGGCCCAGTTAACACACCAGACACACAAGGCCAGGGAGCACACTGAGACTGAGACGCTCACCCTGCTTCCTCCAGTCTCCTCCCAGAGCACCGGCAGCCCACCCAGCAGGAACCTCCCAGGCAGGAGAGCGGAAGATTCTTTTCTGGGGAACATAACCAGCCCAAGAGGAAAGACCAAAGCCAGGTGTTGCAGCTTCCCCAGTGCAAGGCCCAGACAGAGCGTCCTACAGCCGTGGTTCTCCATCAAGGGAGTGAGGGTGATGCTGACCACAGGGACATTTGGCAATGTCTGGAGATATTTTTGAATGTCATGACTGGGGTGGGGCTGCTACAGGCGTCACGTGGGTAGAGGCCACGGTTGCTGCGGAACATCCTGCAGCGTACAGGACCATCCCCACAACAAAGAACTGTCCAGCCCAAAATATCAATGATGCCAGTCAAGGTCAAGGCCGCCTCAGCCAGTCAGCCAGCCCGACTCCTACACCAAGCCTCCCACACGCTCCATGACACTCCCGTAAATATGAGTAAACACTTAAGGAACCACCGCGAAAGACACAGGTCAAATGAGGGACTCCACAGCGAAACATGAGCTTTAAAAAACTATCATTGATATCTTCAGAGAAAGTAGAGA
This sequence comes from Carollia perspicillata, assembly GCA_004027735.1. NCBI lineage: Eukaryota > Metazoa > Chordata > Mammalia > Chiroptera > Phyllostomidae > Carollia > Carollia perspicillata. The sequence continues at coordinate 8,944 of PVKM010024963.1, forward strand.
AGACACTCAATCAAGACGTCAAACCAAACTGAGAACACACTAAAGGAAAAACAAAAGAAACATCCTCAGAACAGAAAAAGCCTTTCGAAAATTAACACTAGAACCATCCTAAAAAAATAATAGAAGGAGTAGATGATAAAATTGAGGACTTCTCCCCAAAATAGAGCAAAAAGACACAGAGAGACCAAATACAAAGTGGGGCAAAAGTGGGTTTATGGTTGTGAGAACATGAAACAGAGTTTAATCTTGTATTATTATTATTTATTAATTACTCTATTATTTTTCCATATGAACAACTGTAAACTTACTTTTGCCCCACCCTGTATAAGGAAATTACACGACCATCCCAGAATTGCAACATCTAAATACTACATGTTCTAGTGTAATAGAAGAGATTAACTGGAAGTGAAGAAATCAAAGAAATAAACCGAGAAAATGTCTCAGAACTGAAGGACAGGAGTTTCTAGATTGACAGGGCCCAGCAAGCTACCCCAAAGTCCATGACCGGGAAATCTCCAAGGGTGACAGGGCGACCGACCCCCACAGATTCCAGTGAGGATGGCCGGGGCTCCGGACACAGAGCCCAGGGCCACTGTGACGTCAGACCTCGAAACAGCAGAAACGGGAGCCAGAAGACAACGGAGACTTCTCTTCCAGGTTCTGAAGGAAAACAGCGATTTCTGATCTATTTTCAAAGTGTTAACGAGGTAGCCAGGAAAGGAAAACATTTTCAAACATAGTAGGTGCCAAAAAGTTTGGCCCCCCATGCACCTTTTCTCAGGAAATTAATAAAATGTATGCTCCACCAAAATGAAGACAAGAAGACATAAAAATGTCCAAAGCAGGGCTCTCACGTGAGGCAGAGAACTGAAGGGAGTTCCAATAAGGGAGGGGAACCTCAGGGGGGCAGCCGGCACCCTAGAGGCGACCAGCCCCCAAGGAGCAGATCCGGCTCAGGAAGGATGGATGGTTCAGGAAGAAACTGACACAATACCTGCATGTTGGGTCCCATACAAAGGGTACATTTTTTTAAAAAGCAAGTGGCAGTAGAGGATTAAAATATACATATATAGCTGCTCACCGGTGATCAAATTACAATGTAACTCCCGGGAAAAACTGGACAGGAAGTGGAAAGCAGGTGTGAAACGCCATCATGCATGTTTTAAAGTCAACAGAGGGTATTTTTTTACCTAAATAAACAGCTAGGAATTGAATATGGTAGCCTCAGGGGAGTGAGAAATGGCTTTACTGTAGGGGAAGTGGAGAGGGGGGTCTTTTGTTTCTTCATAACAGGATCTTATAAAATTGTTGAGTCTTTAAGCCATCTGCATGTATAACTTTAATAAAAGTAACTTTTTTTATCCTCACTCAAGGACATGCTTATTGATTTTAGAGAGAGGGAAAGGGACGGGAGGGAGGGAAACAGTGATACAAGAGAGAAACATAGATCGGTTGCCTCTCATTTGCACCCAGACCAGGGACCAAATCCACAACCTGGGCATGCGCTCTCACTGGGAATCGAACCCACAACCCTTCAGTTTACTGACAATGCTCCAACCAACTGAGCCACACTGGCCAAAGCTAAAATAACTTGTTTTTAAATTGGAGGGCCCTAGCTGGTGTGGCTCAGTTGGTTGGAGTGTCTTCCCATGGCCAAAGGGCTGCAGGTCCGATTTCTAGTCAGAGCACATAGCTAGGTTGTGGGGTGGTCCCCAGTAAGGGCGGTGTGGGAGGCAATAAACTGATGTCTCTCTCTCTCTCTCATTGATGTGTCTCTCTCTCCCTCTCTCTCTAAAAAGCAATGAAAAAAAATGTCCTTGGGTAAGGATTGAAAAAATAAATAAAATAAAACTGCAGGAAAACAGAATAAAGTGTAAAGAAGTAAATTACTACAAATATTCAATGTCACCACCTAGGGCTGGGCACTTAAACATTTTGACAATTTTGTTCCGAGTTTTTCCTTGCACATTATGTATGCATATGCATATTCTTTAAAGTTGTAATCATGCTATACATAGTTTTTATTCTGCTTTTTTCACACTTAACACATCATTAGTCTTTTCACATATCTTTAAATATTTGTTGAAAGCAGTTTTTAATGGCTGTGATTATTGTAATACACTTCATGCTATAATTTACCGAACGAACCCCTTTCTACTATGCATTAATGTGTTTATAATTTACCACTATTATAAATATTTCTGTGAGGACTATCACTTTATGTAAATATTTGTATACTCTGAATGTTTTGGCATAAATTTAAAGAAATGGATCATCAAAATTTAAGGGTTTTTGCCAAATTAACCTCTGAGATATTGTGATTTATAAGAAATATATATTTGGTTTGGATCCCGTTTTCCAGCACAAAGCTCCTAAAACCCTGGAATTTTCTAAGTGACGAGAGTATAAAGACATGTCTTATTATGTTAGTGAGGTGGCTTCTGGACTCTACCTAAGGCTGCAGCCCTGTCCCAGGAGACCCAACCGTGTGATCAGAGGGTTGGAGCTGGAAGTCCCAACTCCCACCCCCACTTCCGGGGAGGGAGAAGGAAGAGGGGCTGAGGATGAATCAGTTACCAATGGCCAATAATTCACTCAACCGTGCAATGGTCGCCTACGCAGTGAAGTCTCCGCAGAAACCCAAAGGACACGGGTTGGAGATGTGAGAGGTGCTGGGCTCGTGGAGGTGCTAGAAGAGTGGCACGCACAGAGACGGCCCGAAAGCTCCGCGCCCCCTCCCACACACCTCGTCCTATACAGCTCTGCATCTGGCTGCTCCTGAGCTATGTCCTTTTACTGTAAACCCAGGAGTGGTTGGTAACATGTTCCTCTGAGTCCAGTGAGCTGCTCTAGCAAATTAACTGAACCCCTTGAGGAGGGAATCACAGGAAGCCGATTTAGAGCCAGTTGGTCAGAAGTACAGGCCACAACCTGGACTTGCAGTTGGCACCCAGAGTTGGCAGAGGTCCTTGGAACCTCCTACCTGAACCTGGTTGACCAGAAGCACAGGTAAACAGCCTGGGCTTGAGGCTGGTGTCTGAAGTGGAAGGGGTGGGGAGGGCAGTAGAGTCTTGATTGACCCCTTAACCTGTGGAAGCTGATGCTGTCTCTGGGCAGGTAGTGTCAGAATTGGGTTGAACGTCTGGAGAACCCTGCTGGTGTCTGCCTGTTTGTTGCGTGGGTAGGGAACACCCCCCACACACACTGAAGCTGAGTCTACGACACTCAGAGAACCTCCAAATGGTTGGTATTCAATTTTACTCCCAACAATGCTGCACAGAGCCTTCACTTCCCTAACTCCTGGGTAAATTTTTTTCCATCTTATTCAATCTGACAGGTGAAAAAAAAAGTTTTTAGTTGCATGCCTTAGCATACCGTGTATTCATTGGCTATTTGCTTTTCTTCTTTTGTGAGCTTTTGGTTTATGTCTTGTGTCTCATTTTTCCACCGACACCATAGGGCAAGCTAATCAATCCTTTGGCAACCTCATTTATATCTGGATCTTTATGAATCAACACAGATCAGACCTGCAGCCCGAATGGCCCGTGAGTGCCTCGGCAAAACCAAGTTTCTGAATCAGGGTGGCGGGCCCTGGTGAGACCCAGCCCATCTGTGAGGCTCTGGGCAAGTGGCCCCAGCAGTTGGGCGCCTTCACGACACTCGACACACTTCCCCATTGTCACCTTCTCCTGGCACGTGCCATTTTCTACTTGCATTTTGGCCACCTGTATCTATCTTCCCGTCCCACTGGACTCTGAACTCCTACAGGGAAGAACCCTACCTGATGAGTGTTCATGTTCCTCACTCGCTTCGCCTGATACTCATGTATTTGATAAAGAAAGACATAAGGATGGGGATGGAGGTAGAAGAGACTGTGAACAGAGGCATAGAGAAAACTAGGACACGGAGAGTGGAGGGAGACCACCCCCACCCCTACCAGGTTGGAGGGAAGGGAGAATACAGCAATTGCTAACAAGGCACAGGGTTTCTTTAGGGGGTGATGAAAACGTTCTGGAATTAAGTAGTGCGGATGGTCGTGCAACTTTGTGAATATATAAAATCCACTGAATGCGAGTTATATCTCAATGTTTAAAAAAAAAGCAATAGGAATAAACCGTGCATTGAACAGTTTGGTCCACCAGGAATTCTGAGGAATCGCTTTCTTCATTAGCACCGGCCTGCCTAGGCGCGGCTGCTTCCACACTGGCCTGGCAGGGCAGGCAGCAGGATGGCAGGGCTTCCCCACGGCGACAGCAGCAGCCAGTCTCCCCTCCTGCCAAGGCAGAGCTGAGCGGGTCAGCCCATTCATTCTCTGTTCCCTCTTTCCCTTGCTTCCAACAGAGGGCCATGGCACACCCTGGAGGGACACCTGAGATCAAACACGGGGAAGGATTCCTAAAGACCGGGACTTGCTAGAGAACAGTACACTCCCCTGGCCAACATTTTATGCAAACAGAGCTGGCAGCCTTTCCAAGAAACCAGTTCTATTGTGCTTCAATGAGCAATGCATTAAAATGACCACCTATAACCTGATTTTAAAGACCTTCGGTAATGTCCAGACAGATCCGAATTCCCTTCAAAGTGGGCTGATAAGCAAGCCAGTGTGGTGGGGATGTAACGTCATGGCCAAGGTTCTTTCCACAGTAATTTTTCTGAAACATTCCCCTAAATCCAACACATACCTGCTTTCTTACTGGGCCCCCCCCAAACCTTGTGCTAAGTCTGGGTGCTGAGTAGAGATTTACATGTGAATAGAACCAAATGCTTAGACTACAGCCAACAGACAATTTGCCCAGTTGAAATTGAAGGAAAGAGTTCAACCTCCAGTGGGCTGGAGTCACTGAGGAGGGCACAGGATGCCTCCACCTCAAAAGGACCTTCTCACTTTCTGCAGCTGGATGAAGACCAGGTGCCACCTCCTGCCATCCCCATCCCTTCAGGGCCAAGGACCCCACTGGGTACACCCTACAGTAGTAAATGTGAGCCCCAAACCAGCTTGCTGGGGAAGACTGCCCTTTGAAAATGAAGCCGGGATAAATGGAATTTTAATTGAACTGGACAATCAGGATGAAATGCTCTTTCTCAGCAGTGGCTCTTAAAGGGAGCACACTTTGAGCCAACTCATTTGTAATCCCAACCATTATGCCATTTGAAAAAGGATGGCTTTTGTACACGGGAACAGTTTTGGTGGCCGGGGGCGGAGGGGAGGGGGAGAAAGAAAAGGAGAGAGAACAGAGAGAGAGAGAGAGAGAGAGAGAGAGAGAGAGAGAGAGAGAGAGGAAGAGAGGAGGACGGGAGGAAGAAAGAATGTTTAGGTGTGGTGTGTATGTGCACGCTCGTGTGTGGGAGAATGTAGGCATGAAGGAGGAGGACACTGACACGGAAAGCTTAGGTCAGCCAGAGAAGCAATTACTGCCCCAAAGGGTGTCTGAGCAACAGCCCTCCCTCCAACCTTTCCTGGGGACCGGCCTGGGGAGTGTTAGCACAAAAGGGCCTCATCGCCCATTTGTTGTTTTGGAACTAATTTAGCACAAACCACACTGGCATCCTCCTCAGGGGCAGGCCTGTCACCACCCAGAGTGCAAACCTCAGCTACAGTGAATGGGGCAGGGCCCGGCCCCACTCTGTCTGGCCGCTTCATATACAGGAGAGAAAATGGCTCATCAAAGAATGCTTATGGAGCCTACTGTGTGCACAGCCCTGGGCCAGATGGCATCCCAGTGGAGCTAAGGGAGGCTTGGAAAGTTCTGCCTCTGCTCTTTCCTGAGAGTGTGCCTTGGCCCCATCTCCATCAGGAGAGGGAGGAAGGCAGCACCAGTGGCTGAATGCGTCAATTCACTGCAACAAATATGGAGCCTCAGCCAAGTGTAAAGAACCAGAAAGGAGGCATGTTTGCCGGGGCAGGCGTTAAAAATGAATAAATTATGCACTCCAGGGGCACTGTGTCCAGTAAGGGTGCCTGTGTGCATGTGTGTTGGAGGAAGGGGGAGGGGAGGTGGCTTGCTAAGGGGAGGCATGCAAGTCCACAAACACTCATTAAACCCTCTCTGTGGCTCTGACATTTCTGCCTGCATCAGAACCACCTGCAGGGCTCACTGTAAGAGAGATGTCTCCAAGTGTCCAATTCAGGTCTGGGGTAGAGCCTGAGAACTCTGATTTCTAAGTGTTCTGGAGATATAGCTGGTTTGAGTCACACATCTGACACGCAACCAGTGCAGAAATCAACCGCTTCTAAAGCACCCAGTACATGTAAGAATCCAGTCTGAGCAACTTTCTCCACCAAAAATTGACCTGGAGAACCCCTTGGTCACCTCAGCTCTTAGGAGCAGTTCATCTCCTTGGAGGGACAGGACCGGGCCTCCTCTGTGTCCCCTGTGTCAGGCGTGCACCTGCCTCCCTCCCATTGCTCACCGTCGGCCCCTCGGTGAACTGTTGAGCTCCTGAGGACAGGGCCTGTGCATGAGTGGTCTTCTAAGCCCTGCCCCTGGCTCAGGTCTCAGCCCTGATGGGGTACTTGGGGAATGTGTTTGCTGACTGGCTGCATGAATGTTTCTGTCTAGTCCCGACAGCCCACCCAGGCAGGAGGATATGGGTGCTCACGCAGAGGTGGTGCCAATGGGGACAGCCCACAGTGGCAAGCAAAATGAGTAGCAGGCGACAGAAAAAATTTCATGTGTATTCAGGGCACAGTCAAATGGAAGAGGGACAAACAGATTGGAAATGGCAGTTTTCACCTGAATAAGAAACTTCTCAGAGGAAAGAAAGGGCTGGGGCAGCTGCTTGGGACAGCAAAGACACCTGCCATCTGCAGGCCAAAGCTGTCCTGCTGGGCGCCCCCCAAAAAGCAAGCTACTGTGAGCCAAGGCTGGCAGACAGAGCAGGGGTGAGGGGCGGTGAGGAAGCCCTGTCGCCTGAGCCTGAGAAGAGACAGCTCCAGTCACCACAGAAGAGTCCCTGTTCCTCCTTCCTGGGAGGAGGCTGCACCTGCACACACACGGCACCGAGCTCCTCCTGCGCCCTCACCAGCAGTGCAGCCATCCAGGCACGGCTCTTTTTAAGCAGGAGTCAGGGTTAATGAACAAACTGACAAAACACCCTTACATACCTAGGTGGGCCAGGGTGGGGGGTGCGTTTTTTCGGAGACATTTTAGAAGCAGCCCCCGCTGTCCCATCCGTAGCCACCACTCCAACTCTTCTGTCCGGAAATGCAATGTACTTTTCACGTGAAATATTCGATGGCAGGGTATGTGTGATGAAAGGAGACACTTAGCACTGTCGAGCTGTTTGGCATGAGTAATTAACATAGAGAAACCAGGACTGGAGTGGGCAGCCTGCCCTGGAACTCTGGTGTTGCCTTTTACCAGCTGTGTGGCCTGTTGCAAATCACTGAATCTCACAAAACCTACGAAGTGAAGCAACCATTCGCTTCCTTTACTTTCGGAGCAGGTGAGAAGCCTCGCCTTTTCAGAGAACATGCTTTGTTCTCTAAAAATGCTACCCGATGACCAGTGTGTTATTATTAAACCCCAAGTCCTAACCTGAGCCCAGGAAGGGCTGGCAGGTCCGGGATCGGCTGGTTCGCTGCTCCCACCAGTCACTTGAAAGGAAACAGCGACAAACAACACTAGGCCCCTTCCTTCACTTTTTGTTCTTTCTATTCAAATCCAGATTAATATCTCCTAATTACTAAATTGTCAGTTACTGGGTGAAAAACTCCTTAATTTAGTTATCAACCCTACTCCACGTGTTGACACTGATAGCAGGAGTCTGGGATTCATAAAAAGATACGTCTGGCACACCCCCGTGCCTGACTCCCCACACGGCTCCTCCCCACCCAGAGTATGAGCTCCCCCGACCTTCTGCCTGGTGTGACCTCATTTAGTCCAGTGACCCCAGGCTTTCGCTTCATGATATGGAGAAAGATGTTGTGTGTTCAGCACACAGGGGGGTGGGATGGGGGAGCCGTGGGTGAAGTGACTGAGGTTGGCTAGAGTCGGAAGGAACAACCTGAGTCCAGGGCTGTCAGCCACAGGCCCCGCCCAGCAACCTTAAGCCCGGGAAAATCCATTACCTGACAGCTGAGAAGCTCTGATCGGATCCGGTGACTCTACAACAGAATCACCACTACACAAATAAGGAAACTGAGGTTTTGAGAGGTCGAGCTCCTTTGCTGGGAAGCGGGCCCTGGCAGTTCAGTGGGGGACCCCACAGAGGTAGGTAGCCAGGATACTCGACTGCTTCTCATCTCTTCCTGAAAGGCTAGATCTCCCAGAAAGCTCACTCCGGCCCCTCTTCCTGGCGGGAACCGTTTTCCGCTGGATTTCACATAGTGAGCTTTTCCAGTTTTCTAGGTGGACCCTTCTGCAATCTGCTCCCCGCTTCCTTCCCCCATAGAAGGTCGGAACACACGGCAGGCACTGACTCAACCCCAAATGAACTGAACTGGTTTGGAGCACTGCCGCACCCCCCACCCCAGCCCCCAGCTGGTCTAGGCCATCACTCAGTTGCCACAGGCTGAGCACCAGGCCACAGCAGGCAACTACACCTCCTCTCTCACCCTCACAGCAACTGTGCGAGGTACACATTATCCCCTGTTTACAGGGAGGGAGCGGGCTCGCAGAGGTGGGCTGGCCGGCCCATGGTCTCTCAGCTGCAAGGAGGAGGAGCTGGGATCCAAGTTGGTCTGGAGAGCCTAAACCCCACACTTTCCCTGTCCAGCCTCCTCCTAAGGAGATCTGAGAGAGAGCGATCTCAGGCAAGCTACAAAGGCGTGTGCCTGAGACGCAGTTCTGGGGGATGCAGCCACTGGTGACCAATACGCCCCAGGGTCAAGGTGGGGATAAATCAGTGGCCTGCTGCACCCCTCCATGCCATCACTCCTTTGAACCTTGGAGGCATCTACTGGATTAACAAAGCTTTTTTTTTCCCCCTCCAAAAAAGGGGTTGTGCCTGAAGCTATTGTCTAATAGGTAAAACCTGAGTCTTTGGTTAACTTTTTAGCAAAAATGACTTTACAGCCAAATGAGACTCAACTCACTCCAAGAAATATTTGAGGTATGCCGTCCATGCCCCAGGGTCTGGGCTAAGTGCTAGAAATGTGGTAGAGAAAAACACAGACACGATGACCTGTCCTCATGGAGCTCAGAGAGGGCAAGAACTGGCCCAGGAGGGGCTGGCAGGCAGCGGGTCGGGGCAGCTGTACTGGAGGAACCAAGAGACCCGGGGGAGCTCCGACGACCCAGCTGTGGCCAGCCTGCCACCGTCCAGCATCCCTTGCTGTGTGAACCCTCACTTCCTCATGCAAAGCAGCTGCCTGCCTGAAACTAAAAGAGGAAGAAGGAAGTGCTGAGGGCAAGGAAAGCTGCTCCTTGATGCTCGCTTGCCAGATTAGGGCAAACCAAGCCCCTCCAAGTGAAAGGAAATTCAGCGGAGGTTCGTGAATTTTCGTTTTTTAAACAGACATGTGTGGTCCTCGGTTTTGCTTCTTCGTCACTGCTTCCCTGCCTCCTCCTCACAGTATTGCTATTCTGCATCCCAGCCCTCTTGGTAGGACCTGCTGCTGCCAACACAGGTGTCACGGCTAGACACTGACACCCCCAGGGAGGGCTGCTGTTTTGTTTTGTTTCAGGACCATTTGGTCTCGTCTCCTGAAACCCCAAATTCCACAACAAAACCACAAAAACCCAGCTCTCCATTAGGCCTCTGACCCACGAGCTTTAAAGCCATGCCTCCGCCTTTCCCATATCCCAGCACACACAGAAAATGGCAGCATATGCTCTGTTCCCTGGGGGCCACACACCGCTCCCATCCCGGCAGTACACTTGTGACACTCATCCCTGACACACCTGCGGGAAAGCTTTGGTTCCCAGAGTTGTTAATGTCACAAACCTCGAGAACCAGGACGGAAGTGGAGAAGCCAGATGGATGAAAGGGTCAGGAAGGGGACAGACCCACCAGAGGCACAAAGAGAAACCTATCAGAGCTGGTGGAGGCTGCCCCAGCCCCAGGTCCCTGTCTGCCTGTCTGAGCTGGCTCAACCCAAACCCGTATCAGAGTCCCAGGGAGGGAAACACAGGGCATTCGGTCACTGCAAAGGCTTTGGAGCCAACCGAGGCCATCCGCCTTCCCAACACAGAGGAGGAAGCCAGCATTCCAAGCGATGTGGTGCAGGATGGAGATATAAATAGCTTCTAAAAGATTAGCAAAATGTACAAATAACAAATCTACAGTAGGTTACTAAGGGAAACCAGGAAGCTTAGTGCCAGCATCTCACCTGTTGCAGTAGCCATCTGCAAGGAACCCTGCAGCTCCTCCTAAACTCTGCTCCCTGGGCCCCTAGTGGAAGGAACGTGGAGCTGCAGGGACCTAGAGCCTGGGTGAAGTGAGCGGGCACTTCCTAAGCCCTACTGATGTTCTCTGCAGGCCCCCTCCAAAGTGAAGAAAACTTTTTTCTAACTACATCTCTGTCTGCTCTCCATAAGCCCACTCACTCTCAATTTCCTCATCTGGGAAAAGTCTCCTTGGGAAGGTATATTGTGAGGAATGCTACCTACACTTGGGAAGGCATATTGGGAGGTATATTGGGAGGAGCTCACCCTGATCCTCCCCTTTCCCCCTTGCCCCCTTCCCTTTGTACAGGGCCCTGGGTGCAGCCCAGTGAAAAAGGCACAGCAGCGCACTGGGCACAGGGCACAGGGCGAGGAATTCTGAGGCTGCTCCAGAGTCTGCCTCCCATGGTGATTCCCTTCTGGAGAGGAAGTCCTCCTCTGGGTGCCGAGAGGGCTTGCAGGGCAGCCACAGCTGCTGGGCTATGTCAAATGAGAAACAGATCTTGCTTGTCACTAAAAAAGCAACCACAAGGGACACCTGAGTAAAGGGTATTTATAGCTCTCATGTATGCGCCCTTGAACTTGAGGGAGCGCGTTTAAGTTAACAGACATAGCAACAGCACACCCAACAGCACCCATATGGACTTCCACACACTGAGGCAGTGGCTAAATCTGGAACTCTAGGGAACCCAAACTCACCCCCAGCACGCCCTCCTAAACGTGGGTATTCTGGGACCTGGGATAAGACTGGGAGTCAGTCCTCTCTTTCTCTGGGGTATCAAATTCTGCCTCCCTGCCAAGGATTAAGAGATCAGCCTGGAGCCAGCAGCTCAAGAGCAGGCAGCTCCCCACCGCTCATCTGCACAGAGAGCAAGAGCTCTGCCCACCTTCCATGTGCTTTCAAGCAGTGCAGAGGCAGGAGGGAAATCTCGTCTCTCCAGTCCCT
>PVKM010024964.1:0-20238 GCA_004027735.1 Carollia perspicillata
GGGGGAAAAATCACAATTGAAATAGTAATTTTCCTGAACAAAAGAAAGATATGAAATTACAGATGGAAAGGACTTTAGAATTACAGATCACCATGATGAAAAAAGACCCAGGCATCTACAGATACAATTCTTGGTTCATCAAAGGGACCAAGTAGCTGCATTACTTCTTAAGGGCTTGTTACAGTTTCCTTTAGACCTGACATTACTTTGATTTCTCTACTTGTAAACCCAGAAACCTATTGGTGTCTTTCCAATAAATATAACTTTTCTTGGTTACCTCAAGTGTGCCTTCTTTCCTAGCAATCAAAAGACCAAAATCAAGTTATTTAGTCACATTCTAGTCACTTATATATTCAGATCTCCACTGTGGCAGATGCTGTCGGTGCTCTGTCCATTCTTCCTCTGCATGAACCTCTTCATGCTGAAGGCCACCTTGTGCAAACAGCTGTGAGTTTTTGAGGGATTTTTCCAGCTTAGGGACCATACTCAGCCAAAACATGGGGCATACTGGAAATTTGTAGCATTTATGCCATTTATAATCACCACAAATCAGTCTTTTCTGCTGGAAGAGGTGTCAGGCTAAGAGGAGCTAAGTGAGGATGTTGTGATAATTTCCGTTCTAATGAGATTTGGGGAAGCAAGTCTCGTGTAAATAACCATTCGCAATGAAGAATCTTATTTCAAGTCAAAGCGAGTTATCTTGCTTACATTCTTGAAGAAAAGTCAACTATAAAAGAAGCCTAGAAAACCAAACCTTTTCCTATTTTTGGTTTGTTAGGGTCCTTCTCCAAAGACTTTAATGTTTATTGATTGTGGGTCAATTCTGGATTTGGGGAGGCATTGAATTATCAGGCTAATGATATGTTTTTAACAGCACGCTCCAGAAACTCTCAGGGGCCTGATATAAGAATAGGTCTTGATTCTCTTCTCCTCTCATCCTCTGCTCAGGATTTCTTGAGTCTGTTGCACAATGAGATCAGCTGTATTGCACAGGGAGTTAGACAAGAGATAAATAATTGAGAAGGAGAGGTGTAGTGGGCTTTGGAAGAGAAGGCCTGGCAAGGGGAACATTGGGGAAAGATTCAAAGATACAGCTGCAGGATGGGTAACATCACAGACTCAAGATCAATGCATGGAGAGACATCTTGTGCCAGATTGTGATGGAGAGACAAAGAGGGAACGGCTCTCTGCTGCTGGGAGGTTGAGTGGGGATGAATGGTGGTTGACTGTGCACATTGGGGACAAGACTCAGAAGGAAGGCTACATCTGGTTTTATATTTTGGTGTTATGTGCTTGGCTTGTTCAGCCTCAGCTTTACTTCCGTTTATTGATAAACACCTGGGAAAATCCCTAAAATATATATTGAATGCTGATGTGCTCACTTCTAAAATCCCAGAACCCAAAGGTTCAAAGTAACTCTGTGCCTGCTTCCTATTTGGATGCAAGGCAACATAGTATGTTTATATTGACTGTAGAATGCTTGTAGGTAAACAGATTTGTGATCTGTTTCATACTCTTTGTGTAAAACTGGAGGTAGACGAAGTAGTTAAGTTTTAGTGATGTCTTCCTTCTCCATGTTGGAAGTTTTGATTGCTAGAGAAACCAGTTACTCTAAAAATAATTTAAATGTCAAAATTCAGAATGTCAGCTTAAATTTTAATGTGCCTGACCAAAACCCATAATTATTAGATAGCTGTTCTCCAAGTGAAGACATTTACTGGAGAACATACATTTAAGAGGCTAAGAAAATCAATTAGAAACAAGCTTCTTCCTTATTAGTATAAATGGTTTAATGATCTAACATAATCGCTCCTAGTTCTGTAAGTCTAAAATTTATTTTATTTACTGGTGCAGACTCTTCTCTGCCTATTTTATTGAAGGATGGACTTTGCTTACATTTTTCTACAATTCCTGTCTACATTTTGGAGACTAAGATCACACCTGTAGCTTCTGATGAAAAATGTATAAAAGTTGAGAGCTTTATATCATCTCTATTTAGTCTTGAGAAAAAACCTGACGTTTAGATGGTTAACTGACTGAGATTTCACAGTTACTGCATGGAAGAGTTGAGATTCTAACACACATTTGACTGATTCCAACGCTACTTGTATTAGTCTGCTCGGGCTGCCATAACAAAATACCACAGACTGGGTGGCTTAACAGAAATTTACTTTCTCATAGTTCTGGAGGCAAGAAGTCCAAGATCAGTGTCAGTAAGGTTGGTTTCTTCTGAGGCCCCTCTGCTTGGTTTGTAGATGACCATCTTCCCCCTTAACCTTTACATGGTCTTCCCTCCGTGCCTATCTCTGTCCCAGTCTCCTCTTCTTATAAGGATATTGGTTAAGGCTCACCTCAATGACTTCATTTAACTTTATTTACATTTTTATTCTAGAAGTATCATTGTTATCTCTCCAATCGGGTAGGCTCCCGAGCTCTTGGAATATCTCCTTAGCTAATTCCATTGTCCCATCTAAAACAGCCTCCCACCCAAATAGTAATGACCTGCTTGATTCTCAATCAATTAAAAATACGTTATTAAAAATTATAGACCTCTGGTGATATTGACTGGAATCCAGAAATTGTTCACAGGGGTATGGAATGTTTAACAAGAATTCAAAGGAATCGTGAGGGATGATTTTTCCTGGTGAACTCCCACTTTTCATCAGAGCCATTCCATCTAAAGGAGACATCAGAGAGTAAATCAGAGCACTACTCACAGCATGCCTTCCAATAGTCCTGATTTTTAGAACCACTTGGGGCCAAATCTAATGGGAGGAGGCAGGGCCTTCCTCTCTATTCTCGTTTATCAAGAGGAGGTACTCCCATTACTTTCTCTTCTCTCCTGCTAGTGAGTTTGTCCATGGATACCTACTGCCGAATTCGTCGCTTGTCCAGAGGCAAAATTAACTACCAATTTACTCTTAGACACTAAACCCAATGTTAATAATCCTGCTTGACAGTCTGTTGAGAGCTTTCTGAATTGGAAGAACTAATAGATTTCAGTTTGCAGAACAAGTCCAAATGATTTATTGCTAGTGACTGTCTAAGCAAGGGTGGTATTACAAAGGTTGTAAGGACATTTTTTTTTTAAGAAAGAAAGAATAATAAAATCAGTTAGTGAGGTATACCATGAAGAAGGAATAGTGACACGTGTAAATTTTCTTGCATCATTAATAAATTCAGAGTTACAAATTATTGACATTTTACTTTGTGCCAGGCACTGGGCTCCATCCAGTGCATTCATCGTGTCAGTGAATTTTCACAACTCTGCAGGATAGGTGCCGTATGTCCCCATTGTAAGACTAAAGGAACAGGCATAGTGGAATTAAATAACTAGCCAAGATCACCCAGCTAGTAAGAGCCAGAGCAGGAATTTGAACCCTGGCAATCATGATATAGACTCCTTGCAACAATATACCAAGTGTGTGGATTAAGATTTGAGCTGAGACTGACACAGACAGAGCTGAGATGTTCCACTCACCATGGGATTGCAGGGTACCACCAAGCACCAGGTGTACCACCTCCTTACATGTGCCCTTAATACAGTCTTTCTGGCTTGGAGATGGGGTGTGGGGTGTGGGTGGAGGTAGGAATGAATTTGGGAGAGGAGGACTTGTCTTCCCAAAGCTAAGTCCACACATATTTATTGAGCACCTGCTCTGTGCCAAGCATTTGAGGATGTAGCAGAGTTCCCGGCCCTTGCTGAGTTCAAGAGAGGGGAGATAGGCAATAAACACATAACTTCAGGCCCAGATAAATGTTGTGGAGATGCTTAAAGAGAGTTACTGGAGGGAACTGAGTGGGGTGGGGAGCTAATAGCCAGGGATGAAGGCCTCTTGAAAAAGACTCTGAAAGATGGAAAAGAAGCATCTATGGGGAAATCTGGGGACAAGCACCCTGCACAGAAGGAGCAGCAAATGCAAGGGCCTTGCCTGTAAGGAACTTGTCATGGTGGAAGGAAAAAGACTCATTTGCCACTATCTTGTTCAAGACTAAAAGACATGGCCATGCTACAGGGATTGTCTGGGGTTCCCTGGCACAAACCCACTTGACTTGGTTGGGGGAAGATACAGGCAAATGATTTGCCTTCTCTCTTCTCTTTCTTCCCCTCCACCCCCTAAATGTGTTATGTCAGTAAATCAGTAAGGGGGTCACACACACATCAACCTCCAGCTTTGGGAAGGATTGAATTAATTTGCTTGGAGAAGAATATGAATTGCAGCATGCCTTGTAGCAAGTGTGTATTGAGAACATAATGGCCATACACTGATCAAATTAGTGGTAGAGAATACCTTTATTAACACAGTTTGGAGAGTTTATCTTTGTAAAGTAGAGAATATGTTAGAAAATTTAAGAGAAGGGAGAGCCGTTTTCACTAGCCCTGCTGCCCTAACCCCAGATCTCCCGTTGCTCTGGACACATCACCTTGGGGAAGAGCTGCAGAGGGATGGACGCCTGCGGTTCAGGGCTTCCGGAAATGACGGGGCTTTTTTTCTTTGAGTCTTTTCTGGCATTGGCTTGAGGTTGATTTCCATTAGTTGATATATTGCTTTAAAGTAAAAGAATATAAATGCTTTTCATGATCATTATATAACAGAACTATTGGCTAAAAGCCTAAATTAACCTTTGCAAAATGGCTTAACCAAGCTTCCTCCTCAGGCAAAACCTCTGGTATTGCTGTCCCACATGACTGTGCTTCCTTAAAATAGAAGCATTTATCAGACCCTATGTACCAAACTACAGAGTCCAGCAGAAGTAATGCCTGCTTGAGTGTAGTTGGTAGGGTGATAATATGAGTGTAATAACTTACAGTTTTAATTTGAACATTTCACCTAAAATGTCATATGGTATGCTTGAGTGTGATATTGTTATGTTACAGAATTACATGCTTATGATTTTGCAATAAAAAATGTTATTTGTATATCCCCAAATTCTGTAAGAGATAAAATTGCAAGCAGAGAAGTCCTTGTACCCTTGAGAAACTTGCTTTTAGTTGGGGGATTGTTTTATGAGTGTTTGAAAGAGCTAAGGAGCAAGTCTAGAACAATTCAGAATAAAATGATAACTGAGTGTCTAGTACATTATAGTTTGTGTATCGTCTTCGCATACCTTTGTTTCACCCTCCTGTAGGTATTTTGATAGTTATTAATATTAACCCAATTTCACAGATGAGGAAACTGAGGCTTAGTTTAGGCCACAGGACAGGTCGAATACTCAGGACAGCTACTAAGGTCAGATGCAGGACACTGGTAGTTAAGACCATGGGCTCTGGGATTGGACAAATTGAGTTTCTAATTTTGGATCCAATTCTTACTAGTTTTGTAAACTTGGGAATTTCCTGTCCACTCTAAGCCTGACTTAACTCATTTGTAAATATAGCAATAGCATTCACTTCCTAAAGGTGTTGTATTAAATGAGAAATGTATTGATGATGCTTAGCCCAAGGCTGGGACCACTGTATACACTCCTTGAATGTAGCCTTTGCTCGCTATGAGGTGATGGTGAGCCATAACTGAATCTTGGCATTGGTAGTCTCTCAAATACAAACCTCATGCAGTGTGGACTCCAGCATCTTCCTCCTTAGGTTCAAAACATGGCCTGGCCACTTACAAGTATTACCATGGCCAAGTCACTTAACTACTCTGTGTCTCTGTTTCCTCATTTGTAAAATGGGGATACTATAGTGCCTGCCTCAGAGCTAATGTGAAGATGAAATGATTTATTACATATATAGTACTTGGAACAGTGCTGAGCACACAGTAAGCTCCCTAAAAAGTGAAAGAGGGAGGTGGGGTAGATTTAGTTACGAAGCCTTTTCCTAAGAAACACGTATAACTTACGTCCTGAGGGCACAAATGCCAACAGAAACCGAAATGGCACATCCTGCCGATCGCCCCCTCCCACAGTGCGGGGAGGCATCGTGGCTAGCTTTGCAAACTATCTCCACCGCCTCTCCTGCACCTGTCAAAACTGCAGGGGCTGCTGAGCCACACATTAAAAAAATCTGATTTACAATAAAGTCATTTTTCCCCACATGCATCTATCCACACTTGAAGGTGGGAAAACACATCTGAGAATTCGCCATCCCACATGGAGGGCATGAACTTGTCGGTTTGTTCTGTCAATAAGCTTGATGTCTGAGCATTGTTGTCATCACAGAGCTGCTTGTTATCTGCCAGGCTTGATTGTTTCCCTCTGAGGTGGGAATTGAAGGTTCTTTAACAGGAGAAGAAAGCTTTACCAAGTCCCAGATCTAATTAAAAGCCACAGCCCTTGCCTTTGTAAAGTGAAGGTTTGGTCCTGTGTGCACCCAGCTGCATTTGGCCCCATGGCCCTAGGGCCCTTGCCCATTTCTTTCATCCCCCGCCTTCACTTTTCATTACCTTCCTCTGCCAAGGCCTGTCTAATGGGGGTGGGAATAAGCTCAGTTTTGCTGGCCACTCTGTAAGTATTTGTTGAATATAGTTACTGTTTATTGCACACCTACCTATCAGATGCTTACATAGATGACCTTGTTTATTCCTCATAGGACCCCCTGAAGACTTGAAAGTCAACCTGCCTGATGACAGAGCCAGGAATTTAAACCACGGTGCCTGCAAAGAGCTTGCCTCTCCTGTCTGTAAGTCATAGATGTTTGGTTTCTGTAATAGGATACCATAGTTTAAATGTATTGTTTACATTTTGGGCAACTAAGAAGGGTCAAATACAAGGAAGTTGTAGATTTAATTTAAACAAGAGGAGGAAATAATCCTAGATCCAGAAATTAAATTAGACAAATCCTGGTGGCTTCTTATCAATGTCATTCAAATGGGTTTTATTAAAATCTGATGGGGTAATGGGAGAAGAAATGGGTAGACCTCTGGCTTTGGAGTCAGACCCATGTGGGATCAAATTTTGACCCTAGGGTGGTATTGAGCATATTACGTCACCTATGAAAGGGCCTTAACTTCTTCAACTACAATGCAGAAATAAAATACTTAAGTTATAGTGTGGTTATGAGGACTAATTGAAATAATGTGTTAAAGCACTTGGCTCATGGTTATTTCTAAATTAGTTTATATTTTCCTCTCTTTGAATCATACCTCTCTTTAGTGGACATAGAAGGCGACATTCTTCTAAAAAACCACAACATGAATGTGATTTTATTATAAAAGGAACAATAGTCTTTACCCTGACCTGTTCAGACAGGTAAGAATAAACTAACAGCAGAAGAGTTTGAATAAAATTTAAGAATTTTCAGCTTCTTAGAGGAATCCCCATTGTTATACAGTAACTGCCAGGACAAGTAAGGGTACATTTTGAATACAGGCAATGATCTTAGGAGAGCCAGACTGCACTTGGAGAAAGCAATTTGAACTTAGGTCATTTTGCTCTGATGGGTGCCAGTTTCCTGTCTAACTGGTGATGCTCAGTGTCGACTCTCTTAGAAAACAAATGATGCAGATGTGGGCATCTTATTGTTGCTTTGTTGGATATAAAAAGGGCACACTGACAGTTATTCACTGGTGACCTAAGAATCATAAACTCTAACTTGGGAATGTTGCTTTTTCCATAAACTGACTTCGGGGACAGTTATTTTGAAAACAGCTCTCTTAAAGCTGTTTAATTATAGGCAAAAACCTAAGTGAAAATGTCAATTTCTTAGTGGAAACAGAATCACATTTTAAAAGAAGGATAATGTTTGATGAGGATTCAAGAACTATTTTTCTTTCTTTAGAGGTACTGTTAATCACTTCCTCTTGGCAACTTCTGCCATATCAATTTTGGGAATAACATGGAGAAATGATAAAATTCCATCCATTAGGTACATGTGATTTATTCTTTAGTTTTTTAAACCAAATGGCTTGGTGGTTTTCACAAAGAAAGACGTTTTGTTGTGTTAAATGACTAATAGTACAATTTGTTTTATATCACCAAAAAAGGAGAATAATTGACTTGAGAGTGTTTGGAAAGGATTTTTGGAGAAGCACTTCATCTTCTGAGAATGGGGAACCTGAAGCACTAATGACAGCCCTAGTCAATCCTCCTTTGTTTCAGAAAATTGAAGGCTTTTTTTTTTTTTTTTTAAGGAATAGAATGCAAGGAAAAGAGACTCTAGAAAAGGCACTGACTGAGCAGAAAGTAAAGCTGATGGATTTAAGAGTTAGGGATTTAAAATCTTAATATTTGCATCTTCTTTTGAAGTATCTGTTTTCATAGGCTTTTAAAAGCATAAAAGTGAGGATAGCGTGTTAAATCAATTTGTGTTATAGTATATATCACTGTAAAAGATGCTTGATGTTTTTTCAAGATCAAAATAAAGCCATGTTCATCTCGATCCGAAAGGCTTCTGCTTTTTCTTTTTAACTTATCTCACCATGGGTAATTGTGCATACACATATTTCTCCTGTATTTGAAATCAGTTCTGTGTCACCTGAGGTCCTGAGCCACTGGTGAACCTGAGACAGGATGGGAGAAAAGGGAAACCTCCAAACTGGTAACTTATGGAAATCCTCTTCAAAGATTTTTTTCTTTCCTTTCCTTACAATCATTTTCCTTTCTATTGCCACATTGTTGAAGATAATATAGCTCAATTTCAAAGAAAATAATGAAGGTTGATTTAAGGAGATTAAATAAACAAATTCTTTAAAAAAGTTCCTAGAAGATATAATAATTAAACTACCATAATAATAATAGAGTATCCTGAACTTAATGATAGATTGTATTTTTAAAATATTTTTAAAGATAGTGAACGCTAATTAATAAGCAAAAGTAGCTTGGGAATATATACATATTTTTGGAAAAGACAAATTGGCGGATATATCAGTTAGCTATTACTGTATATCAAACAACCGCAAAATATATTAAGACAACAGAGTTTAAGCAGAGTTTAAGACCACAGAGTTTAAGCAGAGTTTAAGACAACAACCACTTATTATTTCTCATGAATGCACATGTCAGTTTAGTGGTTCTCTGATCTTCATCAGGTTTGGCTGATGCTTTGATTTTAGCTGGGACTTAATCACTGGCTTGACAATTGGCTGGCAGTTTTGCTGATCTATGATGGCTCAGCTGGGATGACTGGGCTTCACTCCATACTTCTAATTCTCTACAGGCTACCTAAAATTTTTTTTTTTCCACAAGACGCATTCAGCAGAAACTCTTTTTTCAGTCCTCTGTTTGTATGTCAAGTTTGTTCATTTCCTATTGGTCTGAACAGGTCATATGGCCAAGTCCAGATTCAAACTGGGCCAGAACTACAGAGTTACAAGGCAGAGGCCATGCATATAGAGAGGACATTGATTGGGACCATTAATGCAATGACCAAGAAAGCCACTGATTGGGACTTTAACTCTACTGAAGCTAAAGTGAGTGAAAATTGGTATGATGGATAATACCATAGCACCTACTAAATAAATCATCATTAAGATATAGAATAACCTGAGAAGGCTTCCTGTAGGAGGAGAATGAAGGGAAGCCCATTTCAGGTGGTAGAAAACAATATTGTGGGAATAAGCCAAACTTAATGGAAATATAATCATTTATGTTACCAGTTCATAAGTGATAAACATGTAGGTTGTCCTATCATTTCTCTATTCCAACCAATGGTGACCTATCTATGGATCTCTGTACTTATCTATCTTGTTTATACAAGTAAATGGTGTATTTATACATGTAAACCAAGCAAATATAAGATACTGTACATTATTAATTGCCAATAATAATGTATTAGCAATTGGGAATTGCTAATTCTAGTAGCCTTATAAATTATTATAGATATTGTCAAATTGCCATCTAAATACTCCACAGGAATTTACATTTCTACTAACAGTGTATGAAACTGTTTTCCTCATGTTATGAAACTTTTCGATCTTTCCCAATGCAATGTGAGAGAAACAGTATCTTGTGGTTTTTATTATTATTATTTTTCGCTTAACAGGGAGACTGAGCAATCATGTTTTCATATGTGAAGACCATCTGAGTTTCTTGTAAACTGTCACTTCATCTCTCACCAATATTACTTAAAAAAATAAGCCTAACTTTTATACCTCTTTGTTTCAACTTTTAATGTTAAGTGTTGTTTCTTTTAACTTTTTATCTTTATTTACTTTAATACTTTATCCTCTTTTCATGTTAATATGTTTTCTTTATTCCAAATAATCTCTTGGGTTTTTTCCTACGTAAATTTCTTTATTTCACTCCTCTTCATTTTTAATTCTCTTACTTTATAATGAACCTTTGGGGTTTAACCTCTCCTTAACCTACAACTGAACTTTTTATTCCGAAGCCACAGCCCACGGGGTGGACAGGGGCCTGTCTGCCTCTGCAGCTGCCCTCTCACCCCTCGTGTCTCCTTGATGGATCTCCTGCCCTACAGGAAGCCTTGGGTACTCAGAGAGCTAAACAGCCGCTCTTGCCCAGGACAACCCCTGTTTTCTCTTTGACAGATGGTGCTTTTGTTTTCCTCAAAGTGACACAGAGGTTCTATCTTTTCAAAGGTATGAAAAGCCTTGATAACTTACACCACCCACAAACTATTTCCAAAGAGTACTTCAGAGGAGCGGTGCTGGGGGTTTGTGAATGGGAAAGGAGGCAGAGAGTCTGTCCTTTGTACTTATCCACACTGTTTGGGATGTTTCCATAACCATGGAGAACGTTCATAAGATACACAATTTAGGACCTAATGAGTCTTTTATTTTTAACAGTTATAGACAATACCTATGGGAGAGACCATGTCACTTTATTGCAAAAGTTAACATGGGAAGTCGGTACTCTGCTTTGGCATTGGTGAGAAACCTCTTGATGGATATATCTGGGACGTGGCACTACAGTACCTCTGTATCCAGCCGGTGGACAGCCCCTGAAGTGATCTCTGTTTTCCTGTATTCACCCCCTCTCCCTCTGAGTGTGAGTGACACCTGTGAGCAGCAGAATATGGCAAAGGTGATGAGATGACACTCCCACAGTTACTACCGTAACATTAGGTAGGACTGCGTCTTGTTAATTCTTGCTCTCCTGCTGGCTTTATAGAAGCAAATAAACTTTGCCTTATTCTTCTCTTGGACCTTTTTTGAACTCATTTCCTACTTAGGCTATTCTCCTTCCTGCCCCCTTGCAAACTAATTTATTATTCCAAATCAATTCATTATCCATTACTGAATCATCCTTTCTGCAAAGCTTCTTCTGCCACATTATTGTCTTGCACATCCTTCTATTACTGGATTCATCACACGACCTTTTCACACTTATATGTCTATCTTCCTAAGGTGTAAGCTCTTGGTATCTCTGGGTATCTCTAGCTCACAGTAGGGACTTGGTACATCTTTACTGATTTTCAGTTATCGGGACTTCAGTGTGACATCAGGAAAATGTATCAACACTGACTCCCAGGGTTGGCTCTACTGGCAATCTTCCCCCAGCACCTTGGAATCTGGGAAAGTGACACAGAGGTTGTATCTTTTCAAAAGTACTGAAAGGGGAACTTTGTGGGAATGTAAAATGGTGCAGCTGCTGCAGGGAACATTGTGGTGGTTCTTCAAAAATGTAAACATAGAGTATGTTTATGAATATGATCCAGTAATTCCACTTCTGGGTCTGTACCCCAAAGAATCAAAAGTAGGGACTTAAATAGATACCTGGCATCCATGTTCATAGTAGCACTGTTCACAATAGGAAGGAACAACCCAAATGTCCATTAACAGAGGAATGGGTGAGGGAAAATATATACAATGTGTTTATATTGTCTACTGTTATAATTATAATAATTATATATCATTCAGCCTTAAAAAGGAAGGAAATTCTGATGCATGCAAAGACATGGATGAACCTTGAAAACATTATACTAAGTAAAAGAAGCCAGACAAAGAAGGCCATACTTACACGAGGTACCAAGAACAGGCCTATTGATTGGGACAGAGTAGAATAGTGGTTTCTAGGGGGAAGGGGGGCGGGCATTGGGTAGAGTAACAGAGACTTATGGTTTAATGGTTACACAGTTTCTGTTTCAGATGATGAAAAGTTCTGGAAATAGATAGTGGTGATGGTTACACAACATTGTGAATGTACCTAATGCAATTGAATTGTACACTTAAAATGGTTAAAATGGTAAACTTTAAGTTATGTATATTTTGCTACAATAAAAAAAGTAACTTGGTCCCTCTAGGGTAGAGGAAGAGTAAAATTTATCTGGAGAATGAACCCACATCTCTTCCCAGGAAAGAGTTGATATCTACAATCAGAGCCTAGTTTTCCTTTGCAAATTGCTTAGAGAGAAGTGAAGAAAAAAGAAAAAGAAACATCCTCTTGTTGCTTTTTCTGAAATGAATTCAGATTCAAAGAACATTCCCCTGTTCCATGTATTAACCCTTCATATTTCTAATTAATACTACAGTGACTAAATCAGTTTCATTATTAGATCAATCACTCAGCAATTAGAGACCGGTAATGGTTACAGTGTAACTGGAAATTTCAGCCAACCAGGCTAAGCCTACCTCAGCAACTCCTTGAGCTGCATTTTCTGCCCAGGCTGGGAAAGAAGGCCTGAGCCTTCTTGGTTGCAGACTAATTTGAAGACCCAGATTAGAGAACACATCACACTTGCCTTTCCAGAATTTCACCAAATAATTTTTTACAAATCAATTGATTTGAGAGAGAGAGAAGAGGAGGAGAAGGAGGAGGGGGTGAGGAAGAGAAGGAAGGAGGGAAGGAGAGAGAGAGAGAGAGAGAGAGAGAGAGAGAGGAGAGAGAGAGACATTGACCTGTTATTTTACTTATTTATGTGTTCATTGGTTGATTCCTGTATGTGCCCTGACTGGAGATGGAACCTGCAACCTTGGTGTATGGGGAGGATGCTCTAACCAACTGAACTACCTGGCCAGGGCTCACCAAATAATCTTAATGCAAAGTGACAGAGGGAGTCAGAAAACAGACTGTGTCTGTCTTCAATGGGCATGTGTTAAACACAGACAGCATGTGATTATATTATAAGCTCTTGAGACAGACCTCTTCTGGAAACCTTTCCTAGTCCTGTTGCTGCTGCCATGGCAACTGCTGGAACTTTTGGTTCTGTCTGGGCCCTTCCTCCTGCACTTGACTGCTGAAGCGTGACTTCTGTTTGATGCTCTAGGAAAGCACAGTTTCATAGACTGTGTGGCAGTCTCTAACTACCATAAGTGGAATTGTGTCTTTTTTGCTTCTAAGAGCAAAGTTGCTATTGTATTTGGGCTTTGAAGCCCTCTATCTCTAGGCACTGCTCAGAGGATCTGGGTCACTCCTGGCAGGATGGGTGCTTATATAACCTGGAGGAGTTAATGGGGTTTGCTTCTTTTTAATTGTGTGATTCCTACTAAGGAAAATTGACTACAGTCACGGTGCTGGGTAAGTAGGGGAGAAGCAAAGAAATGAACAACGTGCAAGTACCTGCTGCTCTGGTATCATATGACAGTCTTGTTTTGGATGGGGTCTCAAGAGATGGTACCATTATTATGTTTCAGGATAGAAGCAACAGCCAACACTGAAAAATACCCAGCAACAATTTAGAAAATGTTCCTTTCAATTTCCAATGAAATACAATACACAATCTAACAAGTCAATTTAAAAATTCTTCTTAGACTTTGTTTTAATACAAGACATTTATAGATCATTGTAGTGTGTGACTCTGACAAATTTTGTTGCTGGACTACTGTTTCCTTATGTTTTTTTCATAAAGAGAAGTGATTTTGTGGGAAACTAGGAATAAATTCGTATACTTAAAATACTTCCTTTCATAGGAGTACATAGAGGCTCTGGGGCTAGAGATGGTCAGCTCTTAATGGAGTAACAAGAAATTGGTTTTCTGCATAAGAAGGGTTTAGGAATTTTTAATTTATGGCCTTTATCACTTTTCTGTGCTTCATATTTTCACATTGCTTATCAAAGTGTATTAATGAATATTCATTAAATCCTTACAAGCAAAATCCATTGAGTTAAAAGACTGATATTATCGCTGTCTTACCTACTTTGCAAGAGGAAAGAAATGAAGATAGATTGAGTTTATTCTTTCTTTTCTAGAGGAATGTGGCTAGAATAATAATTTACTTGCCTAAAACTGGCTGGCCAATGTGGGAGGCAGGTGAAAAAGAAGCCGGAAAGGAAGAATAAAGTATCTATGTTATTAAATTTGATTCATGTTCCAACACCCTGGAGATTGGAAGGCAAGGCTCTTGGCTTCCTTGGTCTTGACTTCCGATCATGTTGCTTCTGCTGGTGACTGTGTAAATGAATTCATAATGTTTCACACATCCTAACTCATGGTTCCTTCTGTTTTCTTCACACCACGTTGCAGATCTGCTTGTGTTCTCTCAGTCTCTCTGAGGCCTTCGCCTCAGATACCTTAACACCAGTGAGTTCCTTGATCAGAATGTTGGAGGGACAGCCCAGAAGCACGTATCCTGGCCTCAGGGAAAAGCTCAGCAGGGAGAAGCCCAGAGCACCCGTGCCCAGTCCAGGGGCCAGTTCTGCTACATGATGGACCTTCCATCATGTGACCCCTGGAATGCAGGCTGATGCAGAGCAGTCGTCATCATGCACCACCAGTTTATCAAACCCTCTGAAGTCACCACTGCTCTCCCTGGCTGGCCTTCCTCTTCGGAGTCTTCGTTTTTTTGCTGCTTTTGCTCAGTGGCCTTTACTCTTCAGTGAGACTTTGTTTACATTCTGTATTCGAGTAAAACATCTCTGTTTTGAAATTGAAGTTCAGTTTAACCTTTTTTACAGCATCCACTTACACAAACGAGATGTGTACAGATGCATTGTATATGTAGCAAGAAGAAAGTTTGCTATTTTGAGGCTTGACAGAGAAATTAGTGGGGTGTAGGTAAAAGAAAAAGAAGAGAGGTCTCTTTGGGGAAAGTAAAGAAGAGGAAGTCAGAGGGGCAAGTTAGTTTAGAAGCAATGATGTCTGATGTGTATAAAATCATTCACAGATTTTTATATAAAAAATAAAAAACTGAAATCTCCCTTCTACCCCGTCCCTAATTCATAGAGATCACCTCTTCCACTTTCCTTGGCCCAGTAACAACTGCTATTATTTTCTCAAGAAGCTTTCCAGAGTCTCTCTGCATATACAAGTAAATACAAATACATTTATTTGTTGTTTTGTTCACTAAACATGCTATCAAGTTCTCCTGGCACAAAACAAAGACATCTATTTCCCAAAAGATTACACTGCAGCTGGAAAAAACAGACAACAAACCATAAATGTAATAAATTTGAAAACATTATTTTCCAATAGATTAGAGGAGCAAAGGAAGAAAATCATTAAGGAAGGAGAATCAATGAAGGGAGGCGGCTCGTAACTTCAACATGGTGGTCAGAGGACACCTCAATGAGAAGGTGACAATGTAAGATATCTAAGCAATGACTTGAATTGGAAAATGCACAGTAGAGGAAAGAGTTCAGTCCCATTCATAATGAGGAAGATGCTTTCCACCTGTGCTTCCTATGAGGCCAAGGGGCATCCTAAATTGTACTGGGCAGCAGGTACACACTGCCACACACATGGGTACATATACTCCCCCTCAGTCAGCCCTCAGGAAAACCATCCTTCTTTCTTGGCATCACCAGCATCGATAAGACGGACTTACACGCATTATATTGCTAACATATAACTTTCTTCCTCTAGAAAGAAACCAAAAGCTACCGTAGTTCAGCTGTGATGACCACATTTATGACGTAAACCAAAGCAGAGCAGGAGCAGCTCTGTGTTTTGGCTTCACAGATGGTGCATGGGGAGAGTAACATAAAATACTCTCATTTGTTGAGCACTTACTATCCACCAGGCACACTGCTCAGCATGTCATCTCATTGGACCCTTACAATGACCTTATATCCTTGTGGACTGGTATTTCCACTCTATTTTTATAGATGAACTGTATTGATTTTATGGAAAAAATTTAGAGTCGTGTTATGGAAACTGGCTAAGGTCACAAAGATTCTAAGTGCCTGGTTTTGAATTCTGAGGTTCTGGAGTGGGATAGTCTGACTGCAGTCCTTGCTTTGTAAAGGAAATATCAGGCAGGGGACGCAGCTGCCTTCTGTCCCTCAAGTGTGGAGCAGCCTGGTAGTGGTATTAGTACTACTTTGAGTAGTACAAGGAAATATGTATTCTACTTCCCGGCAGGTCATTCTGTGGTTACTCATTGATTGCGTGCTACTTGGCATTCAGCTTGATGTTTTTCCTTTCTATTAAAAAATACCATATAAACCCATCCTAGTGAGGCCATCAAATGCCCTCATTGGCTGTCTGATCTCTAAACTTACCTGTAGATTGCTAAGGAAGTTTTAAAATAAATTGTAGTGTTCCCACGTGGAAATGACAGAGTCATTATTCTGTCACTACAAAATAGTACAGTTGTTATTTAAAAGTTAACAGTTTTAACAGCACATAATCTCACATAGCTTCCAAAACACTGTTTGTCAGGTTTAAATTCCTTGGCTTGTTGCTGACAGAGTTTATAGGAGAAATAACAAGTTTTTAGTCAAGCACATCTATTTTAGGGAAAAAGAAAAGATCCTACTTACAATAATGTTTACGTTAAAATTATATTTCAATGTTTCTATCTTTATCTGAATTCTAAGTGTACTCATTCAAGGCAAGAAACATAACATCTTTAAGGGATGGAATCCATTCCTAGGTCAACGCCAGGTGCCTTTTCTAAGCTGCTGAAGCTGGACTATAAATTCTATAGTTAAAACATCAATATGTAGTCCTTCCAAAATGTGGCCACTTTTCTGTCTTTCTGTCATTCTCTTGGAAAGCAAGATCTAAAATAAACTTAAAGTTGACCCAAACACTTCTGTCATTGAAGATGTATTTTAGTTATGGAAACACCAGCCTTTGAAGTATTCCACTTTGTAGAAATGAAAGCTCTGAGAAGGTGCTCGGTTAAGATCTGTTTATGTGTGCCTGATTAGTTAACCAAATACTGCATATGTAGTTTCAAGAACATCATATGAAGAGGCCTATTTATTTATTCATCAATGTGCCACATATTCACTTCATTTTAACATGTCTCAGGTATAAATGATGCTGACATAGAAATGATATAGGTGGAGACAGAGACAGAAAATTAGTTTCTGATAGTCTGGTGTGTTTTTAAAATTATTTGGAAGCAATATTGAGAAATATCCCCTCAGGAGTTCCTCTTTACAGGAGAAAAATGCAAACCATAAATATAGATCTATGTGGCACTTTCTGGAAATTATAGTGAGCTGCATAACAGTTCTATCCTGTGGTGCAGAAAACAAAACAATTGAAATCAGATATGTGGTGGCAAAGGCAAAATTTTTCTTGTCTGTTTTGTTGTTGTCACAATTATTATGATGATCAGTAATATTAAGTTTAGAAAAACTGATTTCTATTGGCTTTAGGTGTACCTTTGATCAGAACCATTTTTAAGTATATTTTATTGGTTATTCTATTACAGTTGTCCCATTTTTTTTCTCCCCTTTATTCCCCTGCACCCTGTACTTCCCCTCCCACCACCATCCCCCCTCCTTAGTTCATATCCATGGGTCATACATATAAGTTCCTTGGCTTCTCCACTTCCCATCCTATTCTTAACCCCCCTGTCTATTTTGTACCTACCATTTATGCTTCTTAATCCCTGTACCTTTCCTCCCATCCTCCCTTCTCCCCCTCCCTGCTGATAACCTTCTATGTGATCCTCATTTCTGTGATTCTGTTCCTGTTCTAGTTGTTTGCTAAGCTTGTTTTTGTTTTTGTTTTTAAGGTTTAGTCGTTGATAATTGTGAGTTTGTTGTCATTTACTGTTCATAGCAAAACCATTTTTTAATGAGTGAGTGAATGAATGAATGAGTGAGATGCCTATGTTTATGGCTGAAATGGAGAAAGACTTGGAGGATCTGAAATATTTCAGAGTTTCTATGTGAGTCAGCATTACAACATCCATGATAAAGAAAATCTTTGAGAGTTCATCTTTTTCCAGGCTGTTTCCTGTATGAATGGTTCTAAAGTTCTCCCAGACACAGAGGGATTCTCAAATGCCTGTGACGTAAAGCCTCTGCAATGTGTGAAAGTGTGGGAAGTGTTTTAAAAATTTTCTTTCCCAATCGTCTTGCTTTTTGGCAGATGACACAATTGAGGTGCAATATGTAGGTGGACAATTTCTAAATTATAAAATATAGGAGGCTAGTGGGTGACTGCGGAGGCAGTGACATTAACAAAATCGACGAAGCAGTAATTCTTTCACAATTAATAAAGAGCCATGGGGTGTGATACTAATGGAAAGAATAAGGAAACCAAAAGCATACGCTCAGCACTCTCCAGGAAGAAGTACTTAAAAGGCAAAGTTTTAGAACCAAAACTTTCATTTTTGAACCAAAACTTTTATTTTGTATGTTCCATCATTAACCTAATCTTCTATCTTTGGATTTTTATATACACGCGCCACACACACACAAGCACATACCAAACGACACACAAACGTATAACGTAAAAAATGTGATTTATAGAATTAGAACATGAAGTACTTTCCGAATATAAAATAAAAATTGGAGCCCCGGTTGGTGTGGGTCATTTGGTTGGAGTGCTGCTCTGTAACCCAAAAGTTGGCGGGTTTGATTCCCAAACAGGGTGCATGCTCGGGTTGGGGATCTTCTCTGTGATCTGGGGCACACGAGATGGCTTTCTCGAATCGATGTTTCTCGCCCTCTAGCTCTCCCTCCCCCTTCTCTAAAAATCAATAAGCATGTTACTTGGCACGTCAATAAGCATAAAGTACACTTGAGTGGAGATAAAAAAAATTGGAAAATGTTCTGTAGAGGGTTCCATATGGTGACATTGGGTAGTTCAGTCCCAAGTCACTGCACTAGGGAGCACGCCACTGTGAGTTTGGCAACAGTGGAGTTTTGATCCTTGGCCTTGAAGATGGACCTTTGGTTTTGTTGTTACTCTAAGAGTGGATCCATCTCTCCAGGGATGACTTCCTGGAGACCGATGTGTAAAATCAAAATGCCAGTTTCTTTTCTTTTTGTACTATGAAACACAAAACTGTCACATAGGTAGGTGTCCTCACATTGGCATGACCAGCTTACTTTTTCTCTGTGGAAGACCAACAACAGAAGTCTAGTTGGCACCAGAAGAGTCTACGACTCCAAGTCACACAGCAAGTGAGGGAACTGACCAGCTGAAGGTATTAACCTGAGGTTGGCCGATGCAGATGCCTCCTGCGACCAGGCAAGTAGGAGAGCTGAGTGAAGGTGCCAGGTGGGTGCTGCCAACTGGGGAGCTCTTTATAAGTTCTAGCTGATTGTTGCCATGTGAGAACGTGGGCTTTTTCAAGAAAATTAATAGATGGAGAACCTAACATCAAAACATTTAAGAAAATGTTTCCAGTTAACTTGAATATTAAAATGAAAACCTATACGAGCCAGAAACCTCAATCTATGAGCCAGGTTAGATGTCCGGGACTCCAGTTTGCCACCTCTCTGTGAGTTTCCACAGTCTGAAGATGCATCTAAAGGAGGGGTGGTCTTGCTATGAGATTTGAGTAACTCAGAGCTGTTGGTTAAGGATCCCTGTTCTCTGAATAATATTTGCATGTGCACAGCCAACACTTGCCTTAATGACATTCGTTTTCCCGTATTTCTGTGATGGGCCAACACCACCCCCTCCCTCGTATCTCTGATGAACACATTCTTTAGGTATCATAGTACATTCATTCTCTCACAGCTCAGTCTTACTGACCTGACAGCTCCTTGGTCTCGAAGCAAATTTACATTCTCCGCTCTGGTCACTCCACATATATTCATTGCAAAGTTTAATGCTCAAGCCAATCTTTATTTCTCTTATGTATTTCCCTTACTTTCAAGTTCCGGGGAGACAAATCACTGTACCCCCATGAACTGACAACACCGTCTTATCAGATGTATGCCATTTTTTCAAAATAATGATTTATTTTAGTTCTCCCCATTTGACGTGGGGTAAATTACTTTTCCTACCTTTTGATAAAAACAGCTCTCTCCTAAGTGGCTTATTTAAGATAGAACCTATCAAATGGGCCATCTCTATGATATCTGTACTACAGCTCTGAAAAGATAGAGAACTGTTCAGGATAAAATAAACTGCGGAAATGATTATTAATCTCTTTTTTCTCTACTCACAGCTGGCTCATTAGATATGTTATTTTTAAAATCAGCAGCACAGTCATAGAAGAAACATTTTCTTCTCAATTTGCCACACCATTAGGCGCATGGTGC
>PVKM010024965.1:0-20204 GCA_004027735.1 Carollia perspicillata
GGACATGAACTAAATGGGGGGAGTGTGGGTGGGAGGGGTGTGCAGGGAGGAGGGGAATGAAGGGGGGGAATGGGACAACTGTAATGGCATAATCAATAAATATATTATAAAAAGTATTTAATAAAAAAGAATATATTTATAATAATGAGCTAATTCCTAGTGTGATGATACTTGATGGTCTGTTCTGTGGTGCAGTGGTGAGAGCCAGATGTACATTGTTAAAAGCACGGTGGGTGGGGGAGATGGAAAAGAGGAAAAAAATGAAGGTAGTTGCTGTGGACTGGAGAAGGCAATAATGGCACTGACTTTAGGATGATACATTGTGGCTTTAGCTGAACACACAAATTTGTAATGAATTATGGCTAAGATTTTCTTCCACAGTGGGCCCTGACATGTAGAAATCTGTGGATATGTAGCTGGAGGGAAATTAGCAGACTAGGAAAGGACAAAACTGAGAAAATCCTAGGGTGTGTAGAAAGACGAATTAGAAAATAACTATGGTCTGAGGAAGCAAGAAGGGTTGAGAACCCATATTGATTGATTGATTCATTGATTCATTCATTCATTTTACAATCTTTTATTGTGAATCCATTGCTTACTGGTCGTTGCTAAGTTCTGTAGTATAAAATAAACGAGAATGTGCCCTGGAGTTAAACATCAAACAGCAGCAAGGTCATCACTAATTGCTATGGAATACATGTGTACAAATATGCTTTGGAAGAGCAGCTTCTAAGTGGTGCCAAGTCTGTCTCACACTTGGGCAATAAGAGAAATAGAGAGAAAAGCTTAAGTTATTCAGACAGTAGGTAGATGCAAACAATCAAATTCTATACAACAGAGAGTAACTATTGACATAAATAAAGGCCACAGGTGGTAAAAAGTGTGAGGGTTTGGGAGTGGTACATGATTCTGGAAGAGATGTTTGGGATGCAAGAGATCTGAGAGTCCAGTTTCAATCTGGCCATTGGAGAAATGCTATTCCTTGAGGTTAGAGAAAGGTTATAATTTGGTGTGGGGAATAAACTCTAGAGCCTTCCCCCATCAGTTTACATTCGTCATATGGACTGCAAGTACCTACCTCGGGGAGTCAAATGAGCTGAGGGAGTCAAATGAAAGGATTGAAACCCTTGGTTCAGCATCCAACTGGCAGGGACACAAGTCGTTGCAGTGTGCTTGTCCTAGGACCACTGATAATATTTTTATTCATGTTTTGGAAGGATGAATCAAGACCATCTAGATTAATTTAGTGAATAACCAAAAGGCCAGAAAGAAATACCTGACTTGTGTCCTTGGTGATTATTTATTGTTTAGGTGTTTATTGCCTGTCTTTTTCAAACTAGGTTCTAAGTTCATGAAGGAAGGGACTTTGCCTGCCTTGTTCCTTGTTGTTTCCCAAAACCTAGAACAGTACCTGCTGAACATAATAGTTGCTCAGTAAATTGTTTTATATTGGTTACACAATAGTAATGGATTGTGATAAGGTCTGGGACAGCAGAATGCACTAGTGTTACGGCAGTAGAACATGAACTCTGGTTTGGGGTTTGGGGATGCCTTCAGAAAGAAGGTGGCATTTGATCTTGGAGAGTGGGTAGGACTTCGTGAGATAGAATGGAAAGAGAACAGTATTCCAGAAAGGGTGTAGCACCATAAATAAAGGCAATGTATATGAAGGGCATTGTGTATTTGGCAGATAGTGACAAGTTGATTTTTTGAACATTGATACTTTAAAATGTGGATGGTATTAGTGTACAGTAAGTTTCCTTCCATACCAACATACCTTACTTTTGTAATAGTTGTGAAACAGGGACCACAGGATAATGTGTGTAAATTAAATTGCTTTTGAAAGACTATGGAGTGAAATTGTTTTGTCACGTGGATAAAATTGCCCATAGAGAATCTCTCCGGAAAAGCTTTTCCCTTCAAAGAGGATGGACATAGGGTCTTGGTCTAGTTTTTTCCAAGACATTTATTCAAGGAAGGAAGTATGAAGAAACTGGTGAGTCGAAAGAAAACGTAATAGTGGCAAATGCTTTTAATAATGATAAAAATTAGATCAAGGGTTTAAGGTTATTCAATACAAGGAGGGAACACGATAAACGTTCACCATTTAAGGATTATCATCACTAGACCAACCTTCATAAAAACAGACAGTGGAAACGGGACCTGCAGTGACTTTTATTCAGTGAATATCTACTGTGTAACAGGTGCTTTGTGGACATCGCCTGGCTTAATCCTCACAACCTCCCAGAGAGACACATAACCACCCTCGGTTTTACAGAAGAGCAAACAGAGGTGCAGAATGGCTAGGTAACCTGACGGGGTGGTAAATAGCACTGAAATCAAGGCTGACCTCTAACCTCACGCACCTTCCCTGACCTTCTGTTGCCCTAACATAAGAAGGTGATGATGATGATGATGATGATTGTGGTTGTGGTTGTTGTTGAGGTAAAATGTCTTCATCAGAGATGAAATACAATACCAAAGAAAGACACAAGTCTGTGTGCGTGTGTGTAGGTACGCGAGTTCTTGGCCAGGCCAATTGCACTGTGAAGCAACGTTTACCAAATAGCCCTACACCACGTTGTCTATAATTCATCCATTATAATTAACCCCGGAGTTAAGGTATTGTTTCTGAAGCCCTAGTTGAAATGCAGATATGTGACCTGGGAAGGCTGACATGACCTCTCAATTACACCTAATTAAAGAGCTGGCTCTTTGAGAACTCAACCCGACTGGTCCAGGCATCGGTCAAGGCGGGGCTGGCGGGGCACCCCGGCAGGGAGGTCCCCAGGCACAGGAAAGCTGATGGGTGGGTGCCTAGATTGGGAGAATCACTCTGTAAATCTGCAGAGGTTGGGACTAAGCCACACACACACACACACAAAAAACACCTTTGACTGTCACACATTTCTGTGGGGACAGAGCGAGGATCACACCTTGCCCTCATTCCAGGGCCCTTCTGGAATCCCACTGGCGAGTCTCCTGAGGTTCGCGGTCTTCGGTCCCTCCCGGCTGTGGGGGGTCGACCCAGGAGCAATTAAACTGGGCCACTGCGGCCAGCTCCCGGCCCCCCGCCCCCAGCCTCCGAGTCCGCAGATTTAACTCTTTCCCGCAGACTCCCGCGCGGTGCCCGCGCTTCCCGCCGCAGCCCCGCGCCCGCGCCCCCGGCTCGCGGACTGGGCATGCTCAGTGGCCGCCCGCGCCGTGCTCCCGGGGAACCCTCCGCGCGCCTTCGCTCCCCGGCCGCCCGCGATCGCCTCCTCGCCGCCTGCCGTCCGGGCGCGTTCCGGCCTGCTCCGCGCCCCGCGACCCAGATTCCTGCCCCGCCCCCGCCCCTCCTGCGCCCGCAGCCAGTGCGGCAGCAGCGGACACCCCTGTCCAGCCTCCGCGACGCGGACCGACCGCGTCCACCGCCGCTGCGGAGCGCGCAGCCGGAGCGCCCGAGGAAGGCGGAGATGGAGACCCAACAGCTGCGTGCCGGGACCTGCTGAGCCACCGCCGCCGCCGGAGCCCAGGTGAGCGGCGGAGCCCGGAACCCGCCCCAGAGGCACCCACGGGCGACGGGGCTACTGCCCTGGGGGGAGGACAGAGGTGGTGGCGACCCCGCGGGGCGCCGCCGTTCGAGCTGCGCTGCGTCTGCGGCGAGGCAGAAATGTGAGGTTGTGGAAACAGAGACCTGAAGGAAAGTGCACCCTCTCCTAGAGCAGGGGCTTTGGGACCCTAGGACCGTAACACCTCCGTCCTACACCCAAAATTAACTCCCGAGGAGCGGCAGGGTGGCGCGAGAGGCTGTTTGCATCTCGGCCCCGGAGCGGGTCACCTAGCAACTGAACGCCGAGGGCTCTGAAGAAGGCATCCTTGGTACAGGCCAGAATGGGAGGCGGGGAGGCAGGGCAGCCCGGCCAGGGCCTGGGGTGCCCCTGCCCCGCGGCCCCCGGGGCAGCGCGGCTGCGGGTCGTCCGCGCTGGGAGCCGGGAGGAGCTGTCCGAGGGGCCGGCGCGCGATTCCCGCTCCAAGTGCTGGGAAACTCCTGGCTAATTCTAGCATCTCTTTCCCGGGCGGGTAGAATTGAACGGGAAAACGGGGGGCCGACTGCCTAGGGGCTGTTAAAAGCGGAACAGTGCAGTGCGGTGGTGGGGTGTGCTGTCGGTGCCTTTTTTTCCAGGTGTGCGTGCGGGCTGCTGCTCCTCACGGGGTTTCTGCTCTGCCTCTAAGTGGCGAGTCCGGTAACACACCTTATGAATATTTTAGGAAAGATCTCGCAGGCTCACTAGCTTCAGATCAAGTTTAAGGAATGTGTTTGTCAGCCTTCCTCTTCTACACAGGCAGGTGGAAGCCCCGTGCTTTGAGCTTTCCAAATTTCATTCCTTTCCCACAGCAACTAGGCAAAGAGGCTACTTAGCCCCCAGTGAGTTTTAGATTGGGAACAAATTGAGTGTCATTTGGAGAGGCCAGTTTTGGGCAGGCATCCAGACATTGTTCTGCATCTCTGCAGTGTGTGCGTGTGTGCGGTAGCTTGACAGCCGTCCTTACTTAACTCGAGCTGCCAATATGGTGGCAGGCAGGTAGTGTGCTGGTGTTGGCATAAACGCCTTAATTCATTATCGTCTTAGGGTATCAGGGAGTTACAGCGGACTTGGCCGTTCTCTCCCTAGAATTCGTCTCTGAGACCAGTCCAGTTAAAATTTTGAGAAAGGCACACTCTCTTGTATCCCTCTACATTGGGAGGTATTTGTTTCTCCTTGATTCTTTCATGGGAACAAGAAATGAATGTCATTTCTGTAGTCACTGTAAAGGACACCGAAAGAAAAACGCATTAATGTAGGGAACTTTCAGGACTGGAGCAAGTTGTAGGGCCTGTTTCCTTCCACTCTGGTTTTAACTTCCATTGCACCATCACCATTGAGCAAGGAAACTGGCACGCGGCAGTTTTTACTCTAAAATGGTACTCCTTCACAGAAGAAACCTGTTTTTTTTTTTTCCTGCGTTAGTGAGATAGGTATGTCTCCAGACAACCTGTGAGGAATTCCTCTGTTGAGCAAGATTTCAAGCCTCCAAAATTTACAAGATTCTAAAGGAGGCAACTCCTTCCTGTTGCCAGCCCATACATGGTAAAGCTGAAGCGCTTGGATTTACAGATGTTTCGCGTTTAGGGAAGGGTTTTTCCAACAAAGAACGATTGCAGTTACATCACAGGCTCCACCTCCAACTGTCAGGCTGCTTCTTCCAGCCTGTTAGTGTGGACTGCATATCTTCCTGTGCTTGATTAACGAAGAAAGGAAATTCCAAAATGAAAGACTTATTTATTTTCCTGATCGTGTTTTGCTGGTTTAATTAAAAATATGACATTTTCAAAAACGGCTAATTATTAGTACATGTAGCTAGGACTCAACTCATGCATAGTAATAACTATGAGTATCAGCTTCCCAATAGATGGTCTTTTGCTAAAATTATCGATAGATGGTGTTAGAAGGGAATTTTATGAAATAGAAAAATAAATGAAAATGTTACTCAATAAACAGCTTTTCCTAAAAGATGTGACCGATATGCTCAGAGAGGTACCGAGCTGCATGCACAGGAATAGAATGGGGCCAATCGAGAAGTTTGCAGAGCTTGGATACAAACCTCCAGGAGCTCTAGAGCAGCATTCCTTGAGTTCTCTGAGGATTTGTAGTCACTGGCAGAGCCGTGAAATTTAGCAAATAAAAATACAGGTTGCCAGTTAAATTTGAATTTCAGGAACAGTAAATAATTGTTTTTAGTATAAGTATGACCCACGCATTATTTGATACTTGCATATACTAAAACATTATTCATGGTTTATCTAAAATTCATCTTTTACTGGGTAGCCTGTATTTTTCCTGACAACTCTAGTCACTGGAAATTTCTCATTCCTCTTCTTTGGGTCACTTATGGGTTGAAAAATAAAGTGGAGCAGAAATGATATGCTGTTTTGCAATCTGGGACAAGCTCAGGGCTGGTTCAAGCTATTGAAAATAGCTCATGCTTAAAAGTGAGTAGTTTCAGTTCAACACATTCTTCTTGAGTACCTCTGCTTGTAAGGCTTAGTGAGAGGCGTCAAAGATGCAAAGATGAGTAGAAAAAGGGAGGGGGTCTACATCATGAGATGTGAGACGTGCTATGCCAAGTATTTGTGGGTCCACAGGAGTCGGAGTGGGACATCGAATGCTGCTGGGCAGCTTTTGACAGGTCTGGTCTTGAATAAGAAAGTGAGATCTTATGCTGCAAGGAGAGGAGGACAGACCCATGCATTTATTCTTCATGGAGTAGAGCTGGAAGTTGAAGGATTTTACCTGATGGCCTCAGTCAGAGGACAGAGTGGCCTGCTGAGGATGAGGGAAGTGAGAAGGGGATTCTAAAACAAAGGTTTTAAATGGTTGCTGGTGGGAATGGAAGAGAGAGCTGAAAAGGGACAAGTGTAGGGATTGGTGAGTGGTACTTGAATGAATGCGTCTCAATGCATTTTAAAAAGCAGCTATTCTGCCCTTGGACTAACACCTGAAGTGTTCCTTTTCCAGTTTTGCTACCATCCTGGTTTCCTTAGGTAAAAGGTCAAGGAATACTGGAAAACAGTATTTTAAAGTCTTACTATTTTTAATTTTAAGTAGAGAGTTAAATGTAATATTTGAGTTGCTGATGAATATTCAGTTGCTTGTGGCACAGATTTCTGAAATAAAATAGTCAGATATTTTGGTTTTCGCAAACCTACTCCTTCAAGTAGAAAAAGATATTAAGTTGCAGTAACCTCCTGATTTTGTCCAGCTATTCTTAAGGAAGCAGATTCCGATGATGGAAGGAAAGTAGACTTTATATAAATAGCACTATGTAAAAATGACCATATGCTTGTAGCACCAGAGAGTACCTACTGAGAATGTTCCAAATGCAATTAATTTTTAAAAATCTCACACCAGTTACAGTTGTGTCTTGGAAGACCCAGCAGTTCCTTTCACTACTAATCAGCATAAGAAGTTTCCAGGGAAGTTGAAAATCAAACCAGTGCAGTCCATGTAGAGAACGGTTCCTCATTTCTTGAATATTCCAGTTTGCCAGTCTCTAGCGAATGGCGATTGAATGCCATTCTGGATTGCACTTCTGCCGACAAATCTTAGGGACCATCCACAGAAGAGCCTCATATCTATACGTATGGTTAAATTTCTTCTTTATATTTTACTATACGTTCTTAAAATCGTGAAAATTACTCTGTAATAAAATGTATAATGAAGTAGTTAATTAAGGTCTCTTATCAAATGATTATCCTTTAAAATACAGCAAAAATAGTTTTTTAAAAAAGATATATAGATTGATTGATTGATTTTTAGAGAGAGGGGAAGGGAGGGAAAGAGTGAGGGAGAGAAACATCAGTGTGTGATTGCCTCTCATGCACCCCCAACTAGGGGCCTGACCTGCAACCCAGGCTCGTGCCCTGACCGGAATTGAACCAGTGACCCTTTGGTTCTCAGGCCAGCACTGAATCTACTGAGCCACGCCAGCCAAGACAGAAAACAGTTCTGTTTCAGTTATTTGTAGTGTTCCTCCTTATAGTCTCTGCCAAACATGTCCTGCCTTATAGTTCTGGTAGTTTATAAGGAAAAAAGTGATCAAGGACATTGACTTTGCTAAAATTTCAAGGCATTAGGCTCTAGGTTTTATTTTCAGTGGGATTTCACCTGGATATGATTTGTTAAAGAAAGGCTT
This sequence comes from Carollia perspicillata, assembly GCA_004027735.1. Lineage (NCBI taxonomy): Eukaryota > Metazoa > Chordata > Mammalia > Chiroptera > Phyllostomidae > Carollia > Carollia perspicillata. The sequence goes on from PVKM010024965.1 coordinate 7,717, forward strand.
ACTGCAGTGATCTGTAATAACAGCTTATGGACTATCACCCAGGGAGAGCTTTAACCGAAATTGTGTGCTCAGTTCACATTCTAAGTCCTCAGTAAATACTCTGAATTTAAAGAATCTAAAGACAGTATGTTATTGCATCTCAGGAGCTTTTAACCCTTCAGCTCACTTATGCTAACAATGAGGAAGTTTTATTATGCATCAGTTTCGGTGCTCTAAAATGGAAGATATGCACACTTTAAAAAATAATGTTGTGCCAACAACTCCAATCCTCTGTCTATAAAATAAACTTTAGTTGTTACTACTGTTCTAAAGGATAACTTCATTCTCAATGTAACTAGACAATTTCTATATTTTCTGTGTACTCTCTATGATGTTTCAAATGCCAGGAATAAATCACAACTTTCTGTGTTTGATTTTTTGTGTGTGTGCTTTTTTAGTGCAAAGCAAGAAGATTGTTGTAAATGCTTAAGGAGAGCTCATTAAGCACTTTAAAAAATCAGTCTCAAGCAAGCTAATGCCTGTAGATTCAATGGGTTTTATGTAACTTTTAAACATAGTTTCCATTTTAATTGTTGGAATTAGGACTTGGTTAATTGGAATTCTTGGTACAGAGCCTACTTCAGATATTGTAACTTCCCTTCCTATTCCCATTATACAAATATGTGGTGAAAAGCTGCCATGTATTTTGAAGGTCTCGTTCATGATGAAACTAACAATGTATTTATCCCACAGCTGCTTTTTGGTTTAGCAAATATCATCTATGACGTCATAAACTCTGTTCTCTAATTTATTTTTGTGTCTCCGGTTGGCATTATAAGTATTGTGTGAATCAATCGAATGAATTTACTATGCAAGTACATTTCTTCCTTTTCCCTTTAGAAATAGAATCAATGTTTTACCCTTCAGAATTTGGAAGCCAGATTTCCTGAAGATTCTATATCCAATAGAACGTTTAGATTTTAATTTCAGATTTTCTTTGGTCTTAGAATCCATTTAAATTAGAAAGAAACTTAAAACAATTGATTCTAATCAAGGAGTTAAATCATACATTTTCTTAAAATGGTAAGCATTTACCAAAGCTGTTTTAATTAAAACGCATGTTATATATATTATGAGTCATAATTTTTAAAGCTCATATTAAAATACCTTGCATAGAATTTTTTCATATTCCGTCTCATGTATATTGTGTATGTAGCCCAATATGTGAATCTAGTATATGAAAGTGAAGCCTTACAAAACAGAAAGTGAAGCCTTACAAAATATGGTATGTGCTTCACTAAAGAGTTCTGTGTGGCAGCAAAAATTTCTCCTACTATTCCTTTAAATTGCAGATAACCTAGGGTATTTAAAATGAGCCAGACAAATCAAATGTTTACGTCTACACAATTCATCTGGGACACATCTGTCACCTCGGCTATTGCGTCTTCTTTGTGGGTGACTTGCAGAAATGAGGTCTGGGGTGTGCTCTCAGAGCTGGGTTGATGGGCTGTACCCAGAGGATGTTCATCGATGTGGAAGCCAGTCTAGAAGGTGGCTTCTGTCAGCCTGAGTCACAGCTCTTCCCTTGACCCTAACATTTATACAATTTTATTAACAAGTCAGGTACACTTAGATCATATATGTATCAGAGTTGTTGATATTGCAGCGCTCAAAGTACTAGTGAATGTGGACGGCACTCGTGATTAGACTTGCTATCCTTTATCCCAAAGCAAGGGCTAAAATTAAGATTATATTTTAAAGAGAATACATGTTGGCTTCAGTTAGATCCACTCTCAATGACAGGAGCTTAACGACAGTTTGGGCTGTAAAAAATAATTTTAGTTCACTTGAGTATTAACCAACAGTACAGAGGAAATTAATGCTATCCTTGGTTGGATTCACAGATGAATAGAGTCAATATCAAAAAGATCAGAAACAAACAGTATAACAAACTGTCCTGAATGTAATGCATTTTGGGTCACCTGTCAGGAATATAATAAGAGGGAACGCTTTTACTGGGTAGGAAGTTGGCTCATATGACCTTAAAAATACCTCCTAAATCTCATTATACAATTTAGATTGAGCTCCCAGGCTTATACATGACTCTCCCAATGTCTAATTCAGCTTAGCCACATTTGTGAAACATATAACTATTTTACAACTTTTCTTGATTTACTTAATGATTATTCCCCAGACAATTAATCAGTCATCAATTAAAACAAATGCATCTACTCTGTGAGCATCACTGGGTTAAATTAAACAAGCTATTTCCAGTTATTCTTTTACTGTCTCAGATCATACTTGAAATTAGTTCAAAACAATATGTATTTTGAATAGCCATAACATAGTCAGGTGTCCAGGTTCTAAAATAAAATTGCATAGTACACCTAATCAGATGAGACAGGGGTGAAAGGCAATGTGTTCATTCTGTGTGCTCTATGTGTACTCTGTTCCCTCATTACTCTGCATAGTAGTGTGGCTTTCAAATGTAGTTATTTATAGTATTTGAGTGGACACTTGTCATTCCTTCCGAGCACCGCCTTCTGGACCCCTTTCCCATGTTGGGGGTTCTCCCACATTATGAGGCAGAGCTCACTCCCCACTGTAGGAACTAAAATTGCCAGATGCTTTCTTTCCCAGACATCCTTGCATCATAGCCATGGGCTCTTGACCCAGATTCTGCCCCAGATGTTCCAGTCAGCAATGCCCCTTGACCAGTGCTGAGGGCAGGTGGGTAATCAGTGGGTTCAGCTTCAGAGTCTGGACCTGGTGGCTGCAGGAGAAGTGTCTCTACTGGACCAGCTGTGTGTCATCATTCCAAACCAAGTTCTCTAAGCCTCCTGGAGATTCTGTGGGTTACCTTTAGAACAAAGTCTGTTCTGCTTAAATAAGCAGAGCTAGTTTCTGTTTTTTTGTGATTATAAACCCTGATTAGTACAGGGTGCAAGTCCATGCTCACGTTGACATGTTACTCACTAGGAACTGTTGAGCACAAAGCACTCTAAAAGGCACAAAAGGAAATGTTTATTCATTCTCTGAGTATTTCTCAAACAAGTCACTCTGCGCGGCAATGGGCAGAGGGTGAGGCACACAGAGCTGCTATTTTCAAATTCGTACTATGGGGACAAGGAGGAGGAGGTGGGAATACCACTGGCAAACTAAGATGTAGGCATATATCTTTATGTGGATCTCCTGATGTAGTGTAGGGATGAAGAATTGTGATAAGAAAGGATACTCTTCTGGTCAAGGTAGCAGCATAGGTAAACATGGCTTGTCTCTTTGCACATGAAACAACCACATCAAAATTACAACTAAAATATAGAACAACAATCACTCAGAACCATCAGACTGAGTTGAATGGAAGTCTGACCACTACAGAATTAAAGAAACCGCATCCATTCAGACTTGTAGGAGGGTGGGAGGTGTGGAACAGGCCGGTCATACATCTACATGTGGTGGATAAAAGTCTGGGAGAGAGATCTCAGGAATGAGGAGTCCCAGCCCCACCCCAGGCCCTCTAGCCCAGGGTTCCAGTGCCGGGAAGGTAAGTCCCCATAACTTGTAGCTGTAAAAACCAGCAAGGACTGAGTCAGTGGAAGACACTGCTTGAGTCCCAACAAGTTCCTCTTAAAGAACCTACACATGGACTTACTCAGACATTCTCCCTCTGAACTCTAGCACCAGGGAGTCAGCTTGAAAGGCACCGGTGGCATACAGGGAGGAACTGAAGTATCTGGCATTAAAGTGGGAGCTGAGCAACAGCTTTCTCCCTGACAGAAAGGCAGACAGAGGCCATTGTCCCTTTTCTGAACCTTCCCCCCACACAACCATACAGCCAGCAGGCAGGTGCAGTATCTAAGACTCCATCAACCCGGCTAACACCGTTTGCCCATCCTGGAGATCCCCTGTGCTCTATCCCATTTAAATTATAGGTGTTACAGTGCTTTTCCATATGACTGGCTGGTCTTGGATCATGCTTCACAACTTCTTAAATCCTTTCAAATAAGTAACAGCTAGCCTTGGGGAGCCCCTAGCCCCCGTACCTCTTGTTAAGTGGCCCAGGCCTAGCACTAGCAGCATCTAGCCTAGAGTCACAGCTTGGCTTTGCGTGGGAATTTCCAAGGCCAGCAGAAGTAGCAGCCATCTCAGATTGCTTTATAGCTCAGGAAGGGTAGGCTTGGGCAAAACACAGGTGGGGGCTGACCTTGGCCTCCACCACCTAGGAAACCCCCCGGGCCAGTGCACCCCAGTAGACTGCTCCGGACCACAGCAGAGCACCACCACCCTTCCCCTGCATAGCTGATCCTCCACAGAGGGTGGAAGTTGATGGTCAGTGGTCACAGCCAATGCTTGTAGCTGACTGGCCTGGGGAAATCCTTCCCATCGATCTGCCAGTAGCAATCAAGTCTCAACCTCAAGCAGTGGGTGTACTCAACCCACAAGGAGGGCACACCACGAGTACCCAGCTTGAGTGATAAGAGAGGCTGTGCCACTGGACCCTACAGGATACCTACTACATTAGGCCACACTACCAAGATCTAGACTCAAAGTAGCTCTACCTAATACATAGAAACAAACACAGGAAGGCTGCCAAAATGAGGAGGCAAAGAAACATGGCCCAAATGACAGAACAGAGCAAAACTCCAGAAAAACATCTAAACAAAAGAGAAATAAGCAATCTATTGCAGAGTTCAAAACACTGGTTATAAGGGTGCTCAAGGAACTTAGTGAGAACCTCAGCAGCATAAAAAAGATCTAGTCAGAAATGAAGGATAAACTAATTGAAATGAACAATTTGCCAGGAAACAACAGTAGAGTGAATGAAGCTGAGACTCAAACTAATGTTATAGAACATAAGAAAGGAAAAAGCAATCAGAATAAGAGGAACAAGGAATACAGAAAGTAAGGGTAGTGTCAGCAGCCTCTGGGACAACTTCAAGTATTCCAACATTTTGCACCAAAAGGGGAGCCAGAAGGAGAAGAGAAAGGGCAAGAAACTGGAAATCCATTTGAAAAAATAAGAAAACTTCCCTAATTTGGTGAAGGGAATAGACATGCACATCCAGGAAGCACAGAGAGTCCCAAACAAGAGGTGTGCAAAGAGGCTCAGTCTGAGACACATTATAATTAAAATGCCAAAGGTTAAAGATGAAGAGAGAATCTTGAAAGCAGTGAGAGAAAGGCCATTAGTAACCTATAGGGGTGTTCCCCAAAAATGTCAGCTGATTTCTCAAAAGAAACTTTGCAGGCTAGGAGGGATTGGCAAGAAATATTCAATGTCATGAAAACCAGGGAGCTACAGCCAAGATTGCTCTACCCAGCAAAGCTATCATTTAGAATGGAAGGGCCGATAAAAACCTTCCCAGAGAAGAAAAAAATAAAGGAGTTCATCATCATGAAACCATTATTATATGAAATGTAAAGGGGCTTTTTTAAGTAAAAGAAGATCAAAACTATGAATAATAAAACAGCAGTGATACAAATCTATCAACAGTTGCATCTGAAAAAAAATCATGGATACAGAGAGGGTTTTGATGGTTGCCAGATGAGAGGATTAAATAGGTAGTGACAGAATATCCACAGAGATGTAAAGTGCAGTATAGGAAATGGAGCAGCCAAAGAAGTCATTCACACGACCCATGGGCATGAACAATGGTGTGGGGATTGCCTGAGGGAGTGGGGGTACTGGGTGGAAGGGGGCAAAGTAGGAAAAATTGGGACAACAGTAATAGCACAATCAATATAATATAATTTTTAAAACTTTAAAAAATTTAAAGAAATAAATGTTACACAAACCTAACATGTAAATAACCTTAAAAAAGAAAGGATACTTTTGGGGGAAATACTGCCTTTCATCAATTTCAAGATGCAAGTATTTTTGTTTTAACACTTACGAAATTAGAACACACTTTTGGAGTATGTTTTTTACTTTTAAAAAAGATATTTTTTAGAGAGAGGGGAATGTAGAGAGGAAGAGAAACATCAGTTGGTAGCCTCTCCAGAGCCCAACCTGCAGCCTAGGCATGTGTCCCGATCTGGCATCAAACCGGCAACTTTGCACTTTGTGGGATGAAACCCAACCAACTCAGCCACACCGGCCAGGGCAGAGTGTGTATTGCTTCAATTGTTACTTTTCTTCTCCTCATCTCATCCATCATATTTTACCAAATCTAGATGTCACTGGTATACACCATTACATTATTTTATCAATAAGAAAAACATCTTGGCAAGTAATGTTTTACAAATGATGATGCCTAACATCATATTGGGAGCTCCGGGGCAGAAAATTTGAAAAGACCCTACAGAGAACTACAGAGTCATGGAAATACTGTGGATTGAATACCAAATACCTTTTCATTGTTGTTAAACAACAAAGCTGTTAAACAGTAATAGGTTTACCTCTAACTTTTGTTAATGAACATATTCAGATGCTGATCGTCATGGCCTTGCTTGGCTATAAAAACGCCTTAGTATACTTAACAGTGATTATCAAATTTGTGGATGTCACCTTTTTTGACAACTTTTTTATTTGAAAAAATTTCAAAAATATACATAAGTAGACAGAATAGTATGATGGATCCCAATATTCAATAATCATCAACTCATGACCAGAGCTGTTTTGATTTCTAATCCTACTCTCTGTTTGCCCCTATTTTATTTTGGAACAAATGCTAGACATGTATACTATCATTTGTAGATATTTCAGTATGTACCTCTAAAATACAGAGGTACATTTCTATGACACATAAGTATAGTATCATTATTACTTCCTGAAAAAATGTGTGTAACTTGTGGTACCTTTTTAAAATAAATTTTGCTTTCATTTTTATTAAGTATTTGGATGTTTGTAAAAAGAAACCCAACTTACGTCTAGTCCAGTGTCCACTGATTTCTTTTTAAGAAATTTATATAACACTGGCAGGTCATGTCTCAGCTCTGTAATGTCTATGTTAATTTTCCATTTTACAGATTTATTTAGATTATGTTCTATAGTTGAAGATTTGCATAAAGAATATACTGCTGTTCTCCCCATTTCCAAGCCAATCTTCAGAAAAATCATTTCTGTTCCTTTATTATTTTTGTTCACAAAGGGAGGATTCATAATTACAGTATCATTTGATTTGGGCATTTCATTAGATAATGAGCACATATCACATTGAACTACGTCAACATTTGTTAACTCAAACTGTTGCACTTTCCTATTAAAAATATTTCCAGTGCATCTTCATCTGTGTCAAATTCACACAACCTGCAATGCACGGCCTGGTCTGTTACTGTGCTAGAAGTAGTGTGTGCTTTTTGAGTCTGTTCACTTGTCACAAGCATGACTCTGTTCCTTGAGCCTTAGTTTCTTTTCCTTTTTTTAAAGTGTGGGTTCCCAGTGTTTAAGGGTACTGGAACTCAGGAGGCTAGAAGTGCCACCCTATCTGTGTCATCTATTTTAAATTTAAGTTTCTGTTTTTAGCAAGGCAATACTTGCACATCATTTAAGACAGCATGTAATTAAAAACCATTTTAATGAAAAATAGCAGTCCTCTTGCTTTAACCCATTGCCATTCCAGATTTGTTTCTGAGAAACACCCACTTTAACTCTTTTACCTGCTTCTTCTGGTTTTTTCTACCTTCCTTCCAAATAATCTGTTTATGCTGCTCTTTCCCCATGTTTTCAAGTATCAGATCCATTGATTTTTTTCTATTATAGAAGTGAAATTTTAACTTTTATACCTAACCTCTCTCCCTTATGCACATATACTTGTCTTTCCTAAATTCTCCCAATATCACTCTTTTTGATTAAATAATTATTCAATGTTTAATTTGACAATGTAAATTTCATTTACAGTTGACTATATTTTTTGTAGTTTTTGTCTTCCCAATAATTAGTAATTGATCTGTTCTTATTTGCTTGTTTTTCTATTATGCATATCAAAAAATTATCCCCAAACCCATAGAACTGTAAATATTTTCTCTATGCATTCATACATGACAAATAATGTCAGTGCCAGTTTTTTTATGGAGACATTTTTTCCTTAAGCCTTATTCACCATCATTCTGAGAATCTCTTTCACCCTTCTCCAATATGGAATCTTCTGACTCCTGGGTCCAATGTCTTTCTCATTTTCTACCTTCATTTTGGTGGAATGCTTCTCTCAGAAGCTCCTGAAAAGGTGTGTTTGGAAGGTATATGGAATGCTTTGTATGTCTGAAATTTTCATCATTCTTCCCTTACACTTGGTATTTTGTCTGGGTATGGAACTGAGAAAAATTGGAAAGAATTTTTTCCAATTTTCCAATTTTCAAGAGTTTTTATTCTTGCTTCCATGTTCTTGTTGACAAATCGGATGCTTCAGGTTCTTAGCTTCTTTGTTTCTTTCCCCCTCTAGAAACTTCTGCACTGGGAAATTCCATCATGACATACTTTAGTGAAGATCTTTTGTTATTCAAGGAGCTGGGTATCTGTGGGCCTTTAAGATCTAGAGACTTATATTCTTTAGTTCTTGGAGAGTTTCTTATATAAGGTACTCATGTGACCTTAGCAAAATATTTCACCTAACATATACTATTATAAATAATATGTACCCCCTGTTGTAAAAAGATAGAGATGAAGAGAGTGTCATATAATCAATATTCAAAATTTTGTCACACATCTGTGAAGAATCCATAAAACTGTGACATGTTAGTTAGGAATGCTTATCTTGGAATATGGTCTGGTTCAGTATGACATGGTTGAAATTTGTTTTCATTTGAGACAGCTCAGACCTTCTATACTGGCTTCAGAATGGCACTAGGTTCTATGGATTAGGTCTGCAATATTACCAACTCCTTGAGAACAAAGACTATGTCTTACTTATTTTGTGTCTCCAGTGCTTAAAAGGAACTGAACATAATAAATGCACAATAAATGTTTATTGACTAGAATTAAGAGCTGAGGTCTTTTCCTACCAACTGGCTGTCTAGCCTTGGACAAGTCATCTGTTGGAGAAGGTTGAGCTAGGCAGCCTCAAGAGAGTCCACTTAGTAGAGCTGTAGAGGAAGAAAAGGTCAATAATGGAACATTGGGGAGCTTCTGGCAAAGATGGAAGCATAGGTAGATATGCTTTGATTCCTTAAACAGCCAAAAGAAGGATAACAACCAATTTAAAACAAAAAACAACCAGACCTGCCAGAAAATCAAACTGTACAGAAGTGTGACAACCAAGGAGTTAAAGAAACATTCATCCAGGTTAGTAGAAAGGGCAGAGATGGGAAACTGGAGAGGCAAGGACCTGCAACAAGGCAGCAGCTGACAGACATGGTGATCCCACGCTCACGTGTGGATAAGCCATGAGGAACAACTAGGGAGCAAGACAGACCATGCAACCCAGAGTTCCAGCCTGGGAAACTAAAGCTTCAAAACCTCTGACTGTCAAAACCTGGGGATTGTGGTGGTAGGAGAAACTTCCAATCTCAGGAGAGTCCCCTGGAGGGGCCCACAGGATTCTAGAATGTACACAAGACAACCAACCTGGGAGTCAGCATTTGAAACAGCACAGTTCACTTCTGGGTAGCAAAGACAGTCACTGAAAGCAGGGCAAGAGCCAAGCAAGCAGCATTGTTCCCCCTCTAACCCCTTCCCCACATACAGCACCACAATGAAGTGGGTTGCCCCGCCCTGGTGAATACCGAAGGCTCTGCCCATGACAATGTAACAGGTGGGCCAACACAAAGAAATATGGCCCAAATGAAATGAGAGATAGATCAAAAGTCCAGAAAAAACCTAAGCGATGAAGAGATAGCCAACCTATCAGATGCACAGTTCAAAACACTGGTAATCAGGATGTTCACAGAAATGATTGAGTATGGTTGCAAAATAATGGAAGAAGTGAAGGTTATACAAAGTGAAATAAATAAAAATATACAGGGAACCAACAGTGAAGGGAAGGAAACTGGTACTCATGTCAAAGCTTTGGACCAGAAGGAAGAAATAAACATTCAATCAGAACAGAATGAAGAAACAAGAATTCAAAAATGTAAGGAGAGGCTTAGGAACTTCCAGGACAACTTTAAACATTCCAACATCTGAAACACTGGGGTGCCAAGAGAAGAGGAAGAACAAGAAATTGAAAACTTATTTGAACAAATAATGAAGGAAAACTTCCCCAGTCTGGCAAAAGAAGTAAACATGCAAGTCCAGGAAGTTCAGCGAGTCCCAAAGAAGTTGGACCCAAGGAGAAACACACCAAGGCACATTGTTATTACATTACCCAAGATTAAAGAGAAGAAGAGAATCTTACAAGCAGTAAAAGAAAAAGAGATAATTACCTACAAAGGAGCTCTCAGAAGACTATCAGCTGATTTCTCAAAAGAAACCTTACAGGCAAGAAGGGGCTGGAAGGTATACAAAGTCATGAAAGGCAAGGACCTACAACCTAGATTACTCTCTCCAGCAAAGGTATCATTTAGAATCCTAGGGTAGATAAAGTACTTCCCAGATAAGGTCAAGTTAAAGTTCATCATCACCAAGCCCTTATTACATGAAATGTTAAAAGGGCTGGTCTAAGAAAAAGATGATCAAAACTATGAACAGTAAAATGACATCAAACTCACAACTATCAACAACTGAACCTAAAAAAACAAAATCAGCCCTGGCTGGTGTAGCTCAGTGGATTGAGTGTGGGCCTGTGATCCAACCAACCTAGGTTCAATTCCCAGTTAGGGCACATGTCTGGGTTGTAGGCCAGTTCCCAGCAGGGGAGTTCCCAGCATGAGGCAACCATACATTGATATTGCTCTTCCTCTCTCCCTCCCTTCCCCTCTAAAGCTAAATAAATAAAATCTTAAAACAAACAAACAAACTAAGCAGACAACTAGAACAGGTATGGAGATCACATGGAGGGTTATCAGTGGGGAGGGGGTGGGAGGAGAATGGGAGGAAAAGCTACAGGGAATAGGAAGCATAATTCATAGACGCAGAATAGACAGACAAAGGTTAAGAATTGTATAGGAAATGGAGAAGCAAAAGAACTTACATGTACAACCCATGGACATGAACTAACTGGGGGGAGTGCTGGAAGGAGTGGGGTGCAGGGTGGAGCGAGATAAAGGGAAGAAAAAATGGACAATTGTAATAACATAATCAATAAAATATACGTTAAAAAAGTGGAAAAAAAACAATAGAACATTGAGAAATGACCAGACTTAAAAGGCAGGAAGAGGAGGAGCAGGAGGATAGATGGAAAACCAGAAGAACATGGAATCATGGAATCATGTCAAATAAAATAAGGACAGGGCCCATACTCAGTTGGTTAGAACATTGTCCCATGCACCAAAAAAGTTGTGGGTTCCATCCCCTGTCAGAGCACATACCTAGATCGTGGGCTTGATTCCCAGCCAGGGTATATGTGGCAGGCAACCGATGGATCAAAGTTTCTCTCTCACATAAGTGTTTCTCTCTCTTTCTCTGCCCTGTCCTCTTTCTTTAAAATCCACAAGCATATCCTCAGATGGGGATTTAAGAACATGAGAACAGGAAAATGCAGCTCAGACTAGACCATACTGAGCCTTCAATCAAGCATTTACATACTCATTCTTTGTGTGATAAGGAGTACTTACCACTCCTGAGATGTTTATTGTCAGAGCTATCTGTGTAGTATAAGGAAGTTGTCTTGAGCCCTGTGTATATGTGAGAAAGTGTATGTATGTGAATTGTGTATTTTGTGTGTATAATGAGATATTGTAACAGGAGAAGGAAACTGGAGTCCAGAGACTATGCAGTAAGCAGTTGGGAGGATCTCCAGTGAGGCTAAGAGGGACATGAGTTGCTCATATATAATCAGTCTATAGCATGTCATGGAATTAATTAACCTAGTTTAACCTGAATGTTTGAGTCAGGGAATAAGAATCTTCCAGTGTGATTTGCCACAGGCCTTCCATTCTCTTTGTCATCAACCATTGGATTCTTCTGCAGAAACATGATAGCCTGGAATTTGGAAATGAGTAGGCTTCAGTCTTACTATATTTCATAAATTCTAAGATGCTTTTTTTAACATCACTGAAACAAGATGCATCATAGTTTAATTAACACCATTTTATTGTTCCTTAAGGGCACATGACATAATGGTGCATTTTACCATTGATGACACTGATGGAATACCATTGGAAAGAGTAAAATAGCATTCACTCAATTCAAAACTATTTTTTAATTTGTTTTACAGTATGACTTTTTGCAGAAGCCCAGCCTAAATGGTCTACTTCTCATAAGTGAAAGCTATTTTCTCATCTGTGATGTCAGGGTCAGCAGTCACCTTATGAGCAGGGCACCCTGCTTGCTTCCAGGCCCCTGGAAATGAGCCAGTTGGCTTGGACTCTCCTGTCAGATGTTTTTAGATAGATGCCCTCACTGTGTTCTGATTCTATGAAAGTGAAAATTTTGCAGAAAGAGTCAGTTTAGATCGGTAAAACCATATTCATTATTGTTTGCGCAAACATAAGTACCATTTTTAAACTAAAATTTATCATTGAGAAGGTATAAG
>PVKM010024966.1:0-20214 GCA_004027735.1 Carollia perspicillata
CGGCAGGTGGCTCAAGCTCCTCAATGTACTCGCGCTTCCGCTGCAGCTCCAGATCCGCCTCATGCAGCTTCTGCCTGGGGGCAGGGGACAAGCAGCAGTGGTGGTTACCAAGGCATTCCCCGCTGGCTATGCTGGCTATAAGTGCCCCTGCATGGCCATAGAGACCTCTCTGCCTGCCTCACAAGCACAGGGGTTATGTGCTCTGGCCCCTCCACCTCCTCCACCACCAGAGCCACAACCCTCCAGCCCCCTAGTCAGGTGGCCCCTGGGCCAGCCCCCATCTATCCACTTCTCCTGTTTCAGAGGTCACATGCTGATCCAGCCACCACTACCCCTTGCCAGCCTCTTCTATTCTCAACCCTTCAGTACCATCTTCCACACACAGCAGCCAGCAATCTTTCTAGAATGCCAATTTTTTTTAAGATTTTATTTATTTCTCTTTAGAGGGGAAAGGAAGGAAAGAGAGAGAGAAATATCAATGTATGGTTGCCTCTCATGTGTCCCCTGCTGGGAACTGGCCTGCAACCCAGGCATATGCCCTGACTGGGAATCGAACCGCAATCCTTTGGTTCGCAGGCCCGCGCTCAATCCACTGAGCTACACTAGCTGCAGCCCAATTTCTTATAACAAAAGAAAATGCAGGCTACAAGGTTTGATAACATCCCTGTAGGTGACATTATTATTGTGCATTGAATGTGAAACACAGTATTACAGCTACTAGCTACGTCCAATGAAATGACCACGGCATGTGCCCTCAGAGCCACCCATTACACTTTTGTGATGCACTTGCACACAAGTAAAACAATGCAATGCAAGGTATTACACTTTGTTGCTTTGTTTGAAATTGCAAATACCTAGAAAGAATGGGTTAAATACATTATGATATTCACGAAAAATGCTTGCCTTTCTGGACAATAATTCTACAGGAGAATTAAGCCCTAATGCTTCCAGGTATCCAGCCTCTGTAAGGAAGTAGCTTTTTCCATGCTCTGGGTCAGCCTCAGCTACATTCCCTCATTGGCCAAAGCTGAGAAAACAACCACCCGAATCATTTCCAGTAAGGCCTAGTTTCCCCACGGACCCCCAGTTAACACAGGCTGCTATGTTCATAAAAAAGAATGACTATTCACTTGTAGAAATTTCCCTGGCATCTTAAGTAGGAAAGGCAAGTGAGGGCTAGCACTTATTACACTATCTTTTGGGTAAATAAGGAATGAAAATAAAAATCTACATATTTATTCATAATTGGTTTTAAAACTCTGGAAGAAGAAAAGCTTTGTAAAATAAATGATTGTCTAACCATTATGCTGTACACCTGAAACTAATACAAAATAATATTAAACGTAAACTGTAATTGAAAAGAAAACTCTGGAGCGATTCCCGTAATAAACGAATAGGAATGCAGCAGAGTAGGGTGCGAATTGAGCCAACTGGGGGTTCAGGGAGGCACACATTTTGGTTTTTAAACTACAAATGTGATCACTATTTAAAATAGTTTTTTTTTAAAGATTTACCTACTTACTCTTTAGACAAAGGGGGAAGGGAGAAAGAGAGGGAAAGAAACAGCGTTGTGCAGGAGAAACATCAATCAGTTGCCTCTCACAGGGCCCCAACTGGGAACTTGGAGGGCAACCCAGGCCTGAGCCCTGACTGGGAATCGAACCAGGGACCTTTTGGTTTGCAGGCCAGCACCCAATCCACTGAGCCATACCAGCCAGGGCTAAAACAGTTTCTTTTTTAACAGTGTAAAAAGTAAAAGGCTACTATTACTTTCAACAAGGCAAGACTACCTTGCTGAAATTCCCTCTGTGGCTCTCCCATGGCTCCCCCAAAACAGCCTTTACTGCTTCCCTTGGCCTTTAAGACCCAGATTTAAACCTTCAGTCTGAATTTCCACAAATGACTCTGCACGCCCCCCACCTTTGCCCCAGCCTCCCCTACCACCAGGAGTGCCATCCCTCTGGGACTCACAGGTGTTCCTGTAGCTTCCTCTTCAGCAGGACAGACTGGGAGAGAGAAGAGGCATGGGGTGAGTGGGTGTCCAGAGGTCCCAACCCTTTCCTGGGGTGAGGGCTGTAGTGTCACCCTGGGGCCATGGTACTTACAATGGACTGCATAGGGCATCAGGCAGCAAGTGGGGAGAGAAAAGAGGGTTACGGGGGGTCAGGAGGCAGGGCCAGGCAGGAAGGAAGTGGGCACTCACGTCCTCCTCGGTCTTGCCCCCCTGCTCCTGCAGTGCCTTCTGTAGGTCCTCCACCTGGGTCCGCAGCTCTAACAGCTGCTGCTGGTTCAGCCTGCGGGGGTGGACGGCTGCTCAGTGCCTGCGCCCGCCCTCGGGTTGTCTCCATGCCTGCACCCAGCTGCCCTCCACTGTCCTCACCGGTGCTGTGTCTCCAGGCCGTGGCGCGCGCGGTTGGCCTCCTCCAGGTGGCGCTGCAGCTCCTCCTGCCGCTCTCTGTCGGCGGCCTCCTGCTGGCACAGACGCTTGTTTTCCAGCTGAAGCCGCAGGAGCGTCTCCCTGCAGACCGGAGGGAGTTGAACAGAGCTGGGGACCAGTCACCCCTCTGGCCCGGCGGCGTAGAGTACTAGGAAAGGGACAGAGCCCTAGAGAAAAGCCCAGTCAGACCGTGGGGTAAAACTAGTCCTGGGGATTGGGCCTAGGTGTAGTGAGCGGAGTTCTGGGTAACCCAAGTGGGCAGGCCTATGAGCTAGGCCTAGGGATGGAGCAGGCAAAGGCAAGGATGCAGTAACTGGTTTAAACACTGGAGAAAAGACTGAGGAAAAGCTAGACATAAGCTAAGGTGCAGGAATGGGAAGAGCTCGGGAGGGAGAGCCCATCTGGGAAGGGCACAGAGTACTGAACCTAGCAGGAACTACACAGAGGACAGACAGGGCTGTTCCCTGGGGGTCGGAGTCCAATTTAGGCAGGGCTGGGGCATAGGACATTCATGGCTACTAGAGTTGGATGGATTGGGCCTAATTTGTGCCCTGAGGATGGATCCTAGAGAGGAAAGCCACCAGTAGGGCTACAGCCCAGACAGGTAAGAGCAGAATTACAAGTGGGTGGGCCTAGGAGCCCCCCTAGGACTTGGGAACGGAGCCAAGCTGGCTGGGCTCTGATAGATGCCTGCACTGGGGGACAGGGCTGAGGGTGGGCCCTGGCAGGCCAGGGTGGGGCCAAAGTTCTGAGTGACCCCAGAATACCTGAGCTCTGCAGGTAGCATCTCTGCTGCTAAGTTTTCCACAGCCGGTGAGGTGGGATCCAATGAGGGGTCTGGAGAATATGAGACAAGAAAAATTTTCAGGTAGCTACACAGCCCAAGCTCCCATCCCTAGGGTCCTTTTTCCAAGAATCATCTTTTTTTAAAGTTTTTTTATTTATCTCGAGACAAAGGGGTAGGGAGGGAGAAAGAGAGGGAGAGAAACATCAACGTGTGGTTGTCTCCCCCTCACCCCCAACCAGGGACCTGGCCTGCAACTCAGGCATGTGCCCTGACTGGGAATCAAACCGGAAACCCCTTGGTTTGCAGGTCAGCACTCGGTCCACTGAGCCACACCAGCCAGGGCCCAAGAATCATCTTTGAGGTCTCAAGTGTGGCCAAAAGCCTGGCTTGACACAAGCCCCCACCCCCACCCCTACCTGATCAGAAGTCCTGATGCTTGGCCCCACCCAGAGCTCGGAAGGACACCCCCTGCCTTCTGTTGGGCCTTATAACCTTTCCCCTGTAGTGTCCCTCCAGCATGGCCTAACTCTGTTCCCAGACTAAACAAGCCTGAGACACTGCCTCTTCTGCCTGCCCTAACGGTACCCCCAGGCCACACACACCACCAGGATCCTGGATGGGCCCCAAACTCACCAGTCTGGGTGGGTCCCCGAGGCTGCAGCTGGGCACAACGCAGCTCCTCATTGGCCTCCCGCAGTGAGTCCCGCTCGGCCATCAGGCGCTGAGGGAAGGGGTTTGAGACACCACTTGAGGCCCACTTGAGTGAGCCATCCCATGATGAGCACAGCGGGGCTTGGGTAGTGGGACCTCAGCCTCACCTCTTTCTCCTTTGTCACCGACTCATACTTTTCCTCCAGATTGCGACACTCAAATAGCCATTTCTCAGCTTTCATGGCCTCCTCCTGCCACTGGCCCTGCAGTTCCTGAACCTGAACAGAGGGGAGGTGTGAGGACCTCAGAGTGGGAAGGAGGGGCAGGGACTGGGTTCAAGTTAAAGGGGAGAGGTCAGAGGACCCAGCCTCAAAAACTTGGAGGGCAGAGTTTAAGAGAAGGGGCGTGGCCTAAATCCTAGAGAGAATCTGGCCTGCCTAAAGGGTGTTACTTTATATATATAAATAAACAAGAACACTCATCTCCCAAGGGCTCAGCACCACGCGGAGGGTCCCCAAAGTGGACAGAGCAAGCCATGGGGGCCCCTCCACCCCTGCTCACATACAGGCACAGGGTCCCAGGCTCCTGGCACCACAGCCATTGCCGCACCTGCCTCCGTTGAGCCTCCAGCTGGGCACGCAGAGAGCCCGCCCTGCGCAGCTCCTCCTCTAGCTGCCGTGTGCGCTCTGCATGGCCCGTATTGCGCTCCTCCAGCTGCCGCACCTGCCGCCGGAGCTCTCTGAGCTCCCCCAGGCGGCGCTGGCAGCTGCTCAGTGTGGCTTCCAGCTGCCCAGCACGCTCAGAGGACTGCCTGGGGAAGGGGGCAAGTGGGAAGAGATGGCTAGGGTCTGAAGTCCGGGTTCAGCTGAGATGTGAGGCCCTCAAGGCAGAAGGGGTCATGTCAGCCTGGGGGCATTTGAGTTTGAGATGGTGGGTCTTGAAGGTTAGGGGTCAGCCTGTGTCTGGTGCTGTTGGGGTCATTAGGGAGCATAAAGGGAGCCTAAGAGTCATTGCTAGCCAGAGTCATAATCAGGGATGCTCAGGTGTGGGATTGTGGGGACCGAGAATGGCTATACAGATACAGGGAGAATGTTGGGGGCCCAGAGGGATCAAGGAGCCCCCAAAGATGCTTTTGAGTCATGAGGATTGTGGAGTCAATGTGGGAACTGTGGGTACAAGTGCAATGGAGGGGTCATGGGGGAGCTTTGGGGTCAGAGCACTATGAGGTCCTTGAATTTTAACATTACAGAGGTGCCACGGGGTCACAGGGGAGTCCTTTGAGGTTACAGAAGGCACAGTGAGTCAAGGGGGTGAGTGCTATGGGGGCGCACCAAGCGTCCTGGGGCTACCAGGGTGCTGTGGCGTCATAAGAAGGTACAGTCGTGTTATGGGGGGCACAGTAGGGGTTAGAAGAGATGGCAAGGTATTGTACCATTGGGTCCCGGAGGACACCATGGGATCTTGGGACAAGATAAGACCCAGAATGGTGCAGTGGGGTCCGTGGAGAACTGTGGGGGGCCCTCGGCTTGCTGGGGCTACAGGGATGCTATGAGGCCTGGGTGAAACAGTGTGGGATAACAGGGGGACACTGGGGAGGTCCTGGGGGACACACCATGGATCCAGGGGGCCAGAGGACACAGCAGAGTCCAGGTAATGCATGGGGTTCGGATGGAACTGTGGAGTCTAGAGGATACTATAGGGATCTACTGGGCATTTCAGGATTACAGAGGTACTGTGGCATCAGAGGGACACTCTGGCAATGGAGTATGTGGTGAAGACCCAGGGACCCACCACTCACCGTAGCTCATCCATCTCATCCTTCAGGGTCTGCGCCTCCTGGGCCAGGCTGGTCAGGGCCTGGTTCCGCTGCTGCAGCTCAGCGACCTCCCGCTCCAGCTCTACGCATCGCAGATGATCGTCCTCCCTGCAGTTCTCCAGCCTGGGGGTGTGTGAGGGTGGGCACGTGAGGGGACCACACCCACCCCAATCCCCTGGCCTGCCTGGCCCCAGCCCCAGCTGCCCACACCTGTAGTTCTCTTCCTGCAGCTGCTCCAGCTGGGACTGTAGCAGCAGCAGCTTCTTGGCAGTGAGGCCCGTGGCGACCTCACCCTCTGGCTGGCCCACCTGCTGCCGCAGCACTGCATTCTCCTGCGCCAGGCTCTGCTTCTCCTCTGACAGGAGTACCAGCTGTGGGCAAGAGGTGCAGGGAGCTAGAGTAGGGAGGGGGCTTTGCAGGTAACCCTACCCTGGAAGCACCAGTGGTCTCCCCACCTCAGCCCCACCTGGCGCTCCAGGTCCAGACAGCGCTGCTGCAGCTCATCCCCCTCATCAGCCTCCTCACTCAGGAAGTAGTACCTGCGGGACTGATGAGAGGGGTGGGGGGTCGAGAGGGGCAGGAAACTCAGGAATCCAGGGGAAGAGACTGGGGGAAGGAGGCTAGGATCTCTAGGGGCAGAGAGGAAGGATCCAAGAAACCCTCAGAATCTAAGAAGAGAAGGCTAGGACCCCAGGATACTGGAGGAAGGTGATTCAGGAACCCTGGGTAACCGGCAAGGAAAGAGGCTAGGATCCTGAGGGATGAGGGTAGTTTTCAGAATTAAAGATAAGCCCCTCCTTGCTGTTAGGCAGCCCAGAGAATCAGTAATGGGGTCAGGACCCTGACCAGGTTCCCCAACCCTTACCTGGCTGTCAAAGTTCCCATATGTCTCCGGTGACAAGGTATCAGGGGTGTCTTTGGTCAAGAACTGGAGGGACATGGGGTGGCACTGAGATAAGCTGGGTCCTCTGAAGGCAGCCTTCAAGGCCTCCATGATCCAGCCTGAGAACCTCTCCATCCGCCTGTCCACAAAGCCATTTCTCCCCTATATCCCCAGCCTGAAGTCTGCCACCCGCCCCCTGCCATGTGTCCAGCACACAGGAAAGCCTGGTCCTTTGATTGTCACAGAGCTAGACTGTGACTTAGAGCCGGGAGGAGCTGGCAGGCATGAGACAGGGAAAGCTGGCCAGCTGAATTCCAGGCAGAACCCAGACCCTACTGGGGCAGAGCCTGTGCCCAATTGCCTCTGTGCTACAGCTCCTTGCCACATTGGGCACCCCCGCCTACCTCCTGGATGGCTTCCATCACCACATGCTGAACTGATTCCTCCAGTGTCATAATTCTCTGGATGTGCTCTGGGGATCAAGGTTAGGGACACTGAGACCTGGGGAGGCGGATTTCCTCAGGTCTTCCCTTAATGACCCTGTAACCGCCATACCTTGCTTTTTCTCGCAACTGATGGCACAGCCCAGCACCAGCTGAAGAAGCTTGCCAAGCTCTCCGGGGTCTGCGAACTGGCCAATGAGGCTCACATCTGGGAGGTGCTGCTCCAAAATGGGATGTCCTAGGACCTGACGGGGGGTGGCTGGGTGTCAGGGGCTTACAGGCACTTCTCCTTCTCCCAATACAGCTCCCTAAACCCCTTTACAGTTACTCACACCCTGGGAGTACTCCACCAGGCTCTGTAAGATTATCTTCAGGTTGCCCACCTGAGGAGAGACAAGGAATTGTGTCCAGGGTCCCAGAGCCCCCAGAAAGGGCCAGGTGGCCCTCATCCTGAATCTACCCCATTCTTTTATTTCCAACTCCCCTGCCAATTCCTGGTCATCTTATCCTGTTTCACCCCATTCTCTGTCTGAATGTCCCCTCTCCTCAGCCTGATCTGTCTGGCTGCTTGCCCTTTTTATCCAGCTGCTCATCTTGTTCACATGTTCCCAGAACCCAATCACTTCTTGCCACCTGCCCCCACCCCCACCATTTGGCCCTAGACATCTCTCCCCTGGAAAACTGCACCAGCTTCCTATCTCAGCTTCCCCTCTCCATTCCTCTCCGAGCAGTCAGGGGAAGCTTTTCTAAGCCCAAGCCAGGTTGTGCCTTTCCTCTGCTAAAACCCTTTCTTCACTTTGCACAGCACCTAAAATAGAATCCACCTCCCTGCCCCAGCTTGCCAGGTCCCTGATGACCTCACATACCATTCCTTTGCTTTCCGTTCTGACTTAATCACACCAAGCTTATCCCCAACTCAGGGCCTTTGCATTTGCTGTTTCCTAGCGTGGGATACAGTTCCTTCAAATCTTACATCAAGATCAGCCCATTTGGAGTAACCATCCACCAACCCCCAGTTGTTCTCACTCATGGCCTGCTTTGTTGTCTATACAATTTATTGCCATCAGAAGTCAACATTTATGCTTGTACATGCAGGTTTTTGTTACTTCTCGCTGCTTGCCCAGGCCTGCTCAATAGATGAATGAAAAAATTAGTCGGCTGATCACCAGACATCTGTCCCTCTCCCTAACCAGGTCTGCCTATCACCCAGGAAATATGTCTAGCTGACCCTTCCCTGATCATTCTTCACCAGTCTGTTCCCCAATCAAGTCCACCTGTCACCTTCATTCTCCAGTTGGGACCTGGGTCCTCTGAGATGCGCTGGAGCCAGGCCTCGTTGAACCAGGAAGGGTCTCTGGGGGTGAGAAGGTGAGGTGAGCTGCTGGGGGACTTTTTGGGGGACCCTCCCGCTCAGCTCCACTCACATCTGGTTCAGCACATAGGCTATGGCCAGGCCACTGCTCAGGTCCTGGGGGCTGGTACAGGGGGATGGGACTTGGAACATCTGCAACTGTGGGGAAGAGGAAAGTGGAACAAGCAGCGTCAGGGCCTGGGACCACTGAACCACTGCCCTTTTGAAGACTTTTACGGTCAGCGGAAACCTCACACTATTGAATGCGAAATGCGAACGGTTGGACAGGAGCTGGCCTGTTGCTCCCCAAGTCCTTGGGGGAGTGACCTCTGCTCACCTGGGACCATAGGGGGTGTGGCCCTACTTCACCTCTGACCTACAAACATCCTGCGACCTGGCCAGGGCGGAACCAAATCACTTGGTCCCCACAGGCGATGAGTCATGAGGCCAGTTCACCTGTGCCATCGTTCCACGTGACCAGTCACGAAGGGGCGGGACCTCACCTGTTCTGTCCACGCAGACCTTCTATGTGACAGAGGCGGATGCATAGGCCAGAGTCCAACGGCTCAGTAGGCCGATGACCCACCCTACTTCCTTCTCCCAGTCCCAGGATGGAAAGGTGAACCGAGACCAGGCCGGGGCTCCCGGGAGAGAAGAACGGGCGCACACCTGTTCTGACCCCGCCTCCGACCTACCCAGGTGAACAGAGACCCGCATAGCTCAGCCTTGTCCACGCTCATGGTTCCCGATCAGATTCGACCCCGGACGCGGAGCCCCGCCACCGCAGCCGCCACCAGATCCGCCACCAGCGAGCGCCCGCAACCTCGACCTCCCGCTCAGCCTAGAGTGCCGCCCCACCCCGCCCCCTGAACGCAGGCCCCGCCCTGGACACGTGATCTCCTCCCGGCGCCAGCTCAGGCCTCCAGTACTGCCATTTTGGATGCGGGCAGCGTTCGGGTGCACGCCCTGCCGCCAGGGGACAGTCTGGGACACCTTTGCGCTTCCTGCCTCCCCTGGCTTATTTGGAGAGTAGCAGAGACCTCAGGATCATTCCTCATCTTCTGAGCCGGAACTACCCCACTCTGCTATACAAGCTGAAAGAAACTCTGCTGTCTAATCCCCTTATAATCGGAGACTATATCTGCGCCGGGGAGGGGAAGGCCATTACACATCCTTTGGATTTGGAGGGGGGATCCTAATGGGCTCTGTCTTCCTGGCGGAGGTGACTTGGGAGTCTTGCTCCCGAGTAGACAAGGGGACATGGATGAGGTCTTAGGTCGAAGGCTGGATTATTCAGCCAGACATTTGTTCTGGGTGATGGACAGACTCATTTGCCCAGCCTGGATCAGTCCTCCACTTGGGCTTTCCCGCGCCTTCCCCTTCTGAAGCCCAGAGCAGGAGGAGTCCTCGGGCTCAGAACCCGGACCAGGCCTCTCTGGTCCCCGGGGACCACCAGGGGGCGCTCAGACCGCAGGAACGCAGTCTACGGGGACGAGGGGCCGGCCGCTCAGAGGAAAGTGGTAACAAGAGCGGTTAATAAAATTGCCGTCCCCATTTATTATTGAGTGCCTACGGTATACAGTCCCTGAGCTTCACGATTCAAATATATAGGTAGCTGCCCTGACAGGTGTGGCTCTGTTGATTGGGCGCCGATCGGCAAAGCGGAAGGTCGCAGGTTGGATTCCTGGTCAAGGCACATGCTTAGCTTTGGGGGTTCAGTCCTCCCTGTCCGGGCGCCTACTAGAGGCAACTCATCGATGTTTCTCTTTCACGATCAATGCTTCTCTCCCTCTCTTTCTTCCTCCCTTCCCCTTTCTCTAAAAATAAATAAATCTTTTTTTAGGGAATAAATAAATAGGCGTCTGAAATCTCCCCAGGACTCTGGGTGGCAAGTGGTGTTTTGATTCCCGGTTCACACGCAAGGATACAGAGGTCCCGGGTGGACCCAGCTTTATTTAGGAGGAGGGATAAAGCCCGGACCCGCGCCCTTTGACGATAAGTTCTTTGGCAGCCCCTCCCTCGAGGGGCGGGCGACTTAATGAGCAGTAATTAAAGGTTATTAGCTGCACCCAGAGGGAAGGGCGGGCTCTGCATTGGGGGTGGGCCTAGGTCTGAGGGGAGGGGCTCTGATCTCTCCAACCCTGAGTCTGGCTTCGCCGACCCTGCCCCCGAGAGGATTAGGCCGGATGGCTAAAGCTTCCACGCCGCTTCGCACGAACACAGTCACTCTACCACTAGACACGCGGTTACGGCCCACTCAGATGTGCAGACGCACGCAACGCACGCACGCGGGGGCCTCAGAGGCTCGTCTACATTCCCACATCCCCTTCCCATTTTGTTTTCGGCCTCCAGCTCCTGGGAGCGGGTGGGAGGGGAAGTAGTGGGGAAGGGGACAAGGGCGGGCAGGCTGTGCTGGCTTCCGGACTAGGCTGCCTTCCGGCGGGCGTGGGAACCAATACCACCGACTCCAGCATCCCGCACCCACCAGGGGAGAATGCCAATAGGGGGAAATGGAGCTGTCCTGTCCCGGGTGGAAGTGGAAGGTGAGCCGGGAACTAGGACTGTTCCTGAACAAGGAAGAGGAGAGGGGCTGGGAGGAATTGGTTGCCCAATACTTGGGGAATCACCAAGTATTCCGCATGAGGCCCCCAATGTTCGCAAAACCGCAGAGATTTTGATGTCTAGGAGGAATTTGGGGATTCAAATATTTGGAGCGTGGACTTGAATTGTTCTAATGATGATATGGTAAGTATGGGCATTCTAGATATCAAGTGACCCAAATCCACATATTTAAGGAAAGGTCCCAGTGCCATCAGTTTGGGAGAGGAGCACCGAACCTCAATTTGGGGCTGCAGGAATCTCATATTTGGGCTGTAAGGGAGCTCCGAGCTTGGCAGAGAAGAGCAGTAATCGCTATTCTGCGATGCAGGGAGTCACACTGTTGGGTGCTCCAGGTACCTTCAGTGAAAGAGGTCTAAAGCTCTTGTTTTGGGGCAGAGACTCTGGGGGAAGGATGCACCCCCCATTTTTGGTGGAGGAGGCCCCAAAAGTTTGGGGGATGATCTGAAGGCCCCCATTTTGTAGGGACAGAGTATGCCAGTCTGGGCCAGCAGCCCCCAACTGGTTTGAGGACCCCACCCCCTCCAGTCTGTTTCCAGGAACAGCTGGGCCCAGTCTGGGAAGTACTGCTGGGAAGCGGGTGACTCAACCCCTCCCTGTGGCCACAGCTGGACGCCCCCACCCCCACCTCCGCACCCTCTGGCCTTCACATCTGGGCAGAAACCCAGTCATGAGGGCTGGGATGGGGACCCTGGGCTCAAAAATTTGAGGATCGTGCCCCTCCCCCAGGGCTGACCACAGCCAAAGGGTGGACACCATGCCACATACCATGGTGGATTCTGACAGGCCCTCTGCACTCCAGACACTGATATCCCTCCAGAAATCCCCATTTTGTCCTCCCCCCGACCTTGTGCCTGTGTCTGAGCCCATGTGAAATATGCTTCTACAGGTGTGAGAGGGTAGGTCTGTGACTGTGTGCACATAGATGCATGTGTCTGCACCAACCTGTGTCGTGGGGCCCTGGGAATTTATGCTACAGGCTACCTCTGAGTGACTGCGTTGTTTGTGGGGTGGAGGGGTGTCAGGGCTGGGGCACATGCTCTCTATGTGAGACCTTGCTTTGTGTCTATAACCTGTGTCCTTTGTGTGAGACCGATGCAACGATCAGTCCTCAGTGTGGCTTTAGGTTGTTTCCGTGTGGCTGTCCTACTTTCTATCCCTCATATGTCTTTCTGTGATAGTATGACCCTCTCGTGTCCTTGGTTTGTCCATGTCCCTACAAAAATATAGATGTCCCTGTGTGTGGCCTTTGGGTTTGTCTCTGTGACCCTACTTTACTTTGTGCGCCCTCTTTGTGATGACCGAATGACGGCATGATCGGTCCAAGATTTTGTGTCTTACTTTGTCTTGATGGTGATGGTGAGGCTTTATCAGAGTGCCTGTGTATGCCATCTGTATATGAAGATGGCCCTATCTGTGTCCCCACCACAAATGGTGGGTAACAGGTGTCCTTGTGTCATTCTCTGGGTCTCCATATGTGCCTGTGTGACCCTATCAGCGTTCGCTGCAGGTCTGGCTAAACTAGTGAAGGTTTGTGCCAACGTGTAGCAGGTGTATCCTGTGTCTGTGTAACACTGTGTGTCTTTGGAGAGTTTGTGACCTTGTGAGGGGGCGTCTTAAAGTCACACGGGACTGAGCACTCAGTGGAGGCAGCAACGTGCACAGGAGAGGTCAGGCGCACTGCATCCTGCCGCTCTCTAGTGGGAGGGCTCCCTCCCCGCGCTGCGGGGGCGCGTGCGTCGTGCGTGACGTGAGACACGACGGGGATCGCTGCGTGCGTGGAGCCCTACGCGGTCGTGCGTGCGAGCGCGGGGAACAGGGATGGGCTAGCTGCGTGCGCGCGTACGGGGGCGGATGGGGGACGCGCGGGGGCCTGGTACTTCGGGCGCGGGTGAAACCCAGGAGGGGCCTGCCGTTAACCCCTTCCTGCCCGACTTGAAACTTATGGCCCCTCGAAGGAGCGCGCGGGGGCTTCCCCAGGGCCTGGGGGCCGTCCCTGCCAAGGAAAGGAACCCCAGTCGAACTGAGAGCCCCTCAGTTACCATAGCAACTGGAGCTTCCCGCGCGGCATGCGCGGGACCCCTCCCCTCCAGCTCAGTCGTCTGCAGATCACTCGCTTCCAGCTCCTGGTCTCTGGGGAAGGGGGCTGGGGTCAGGGAGGCCTGGGCATGCGTGACTCAGACCAGCCCGGTGGTCCACTGACCGCAGCGGACCTTGCTACCCCTTTTCCGCCCCCGTGACTCATCCCTCTCGGCTTTCCCCTGTGTGACTCAGGCCCCTGGGGAGGGGGCCTGCGGACTCTGAGACCCTTCGAGGCAGGGAGGCGGGCAGGGGGGCAGGAAAGGGGGCGACTTAGAACCGAGTTCTAGGAACCCTCGTGCTTCGGGGGAGGGGGTCTCCCTCCAGTGGGGGTCAGGGTCGTCCTTTACCTGAGGCTAGCCAAGGTCACTAGAAGTGTTTCCCCCCACCTATGAACTGGCTGTCCCCCCCAGGCCTCCGGGAACCCAGTCCCCAGCCCTCCCCCCCACAGCCCACAGGAAGTTTTGGCAGAGCCTGTCGTGGCGATGAAACGGTTAAAGTCGTTTTCTTATTCATTTCATCCAGGGGCCCCTTTTGACTCAGAGCAAGCTGGGTGCCCCCTTGAGCCAAGCCTCCTGGGGACCTCGTTCATACTCCACCCTACAAGTACCATTTTTAGAGAGAGAAGGTTCGGCGGTTGGTGAGCTGTCTGGGAGTCTTGGGTAGCATACCCAAGAGCTGGGTTCAGATCCTGCCTCTGCTCTCATTGCTGCCTGGGTCTCAGTTACCCCACCTAAAAATGGAGATAATCGTGTTCAGCTTGTTGTGCCGTTATGGAGATTAGGTGAATAAAGGATGAGACTTTTTGTGTCCAGAGCTGGGCACAGGAGCAGGAAGGGGCCTTGGCCCAAAGAAGGACCCAGGCTCCTCCTGTCTCTCAGGCCTCAGTGTCAGGGTGTTTAGCAGAAGCAAGTCCGTGCCAGGCAGGCCTTGCCCCACCCAGGCACTCTGAGGCCTTGGGGTTCATCTGTCCACCCCTGCCCCGGGCAGGCACCCAGGAAGTGAGAGGCGGGACAGGAATGAGGCGGAACCTGTTGGGCTTGTCACCTCCCCACCCCTCACCCTCATTCTGGGGCCCTAAGAGGGCCCCCACACTGCAGCCCCACCCCCTACTGCCCTGGACTCCTGGGTCCTGACCTAAGGGTGGCCCCAGGGAGGGGATGTTGGCGGAGACAGCGTCTAGGGAACATCCTGTGGACTGCTGGCTGGACAGACCAGACAGGAGGGTCAGCCCCTCCCCGGGCAGGGCAGAAGTCGGCTAGGGGCAGAGTAAACATGGCCCAGGGTGGCCAGACTTGGGGGGGGGTGGCAAGGAGTGTACACATACACAGTCACCCTGAGAGAACCAGTCCAGACACAAAAACCCCTGTCACCCTGGCCACAGAGCGACTGCTACCCTAGGACACAATGACAGGGTCAGACACACATCTGGGCAAGATGACCCAGTGTGGGTTGTCACACACAGACACAGCAGCGGGACAGACTCAGGAGCAAGACTGAAATGCTCTCAAACACACAAAGCCATCAACACTGCCCTGGCTGGTGTAGCTCAGTAGATTGAGCATGGGCTGTGAAACAAAGGGTCACCAGTTCGATTCCCAGTCAGGGCACATGCCTGGGTTGTGGGCCAGGTCCCCAGTAGGGGTTGGCCAGAGGCCACCACATATTGATATTTCTCTCCCTCTCTTTCTCCTTCCCCTCTCTCAAATCTTAAAAAAAAAAAAGCTGTTGACAGGCCAGAGGCAGGGTGTGGGTGTGTGTGACAAGGATAAATCAACTTGACATACATCCAAGATGGACATAATGTCACACACAAGCACAGAGAGACATTCAGGTGAGCATAAAGCCTGGCTAATCCAGTAGCATGATTGCACACATGCTGAGACAAATGTGACAGGCCAGAAACACACAAGACAGACGTGCAGACAACTGTACATCAGACATAAGCTGGCAATGCATCATGTTGACAGATTCAGAGAGAGGGACAGTCACTGTCAGGGCCTCAGTTGTACAAGAGGTATTCAAACACACACTGTCAGATCCTGACACAAAGCAACATGTGTGTGTGCACACCACATGCACTAGCAAGGTCACCAAGTCAAAAAGATATCTAGAAGCACAAGAGAAAAACGAACCTACGATGAGACAGAGGGAGAGGATATGTACCTGCCATGACAGCCCCCTCCTGCAGTCGCACACATGCTTGGAAGGCTCTACAGGCACCAAGACTTACAGACACACACTGCTTCACTGGTAGCATTGGTAGCATGACGTATGGGACCTGTTGACGGATGGGACAGATGTGAGAACTGACATATTCACACATGGTCGGGCCAGACAATCACACCAAGCACAGAGAGACAGACAGGCCAGTCACTCATTGCCCATTGACACAGGAACACCTGACAGAACCTGTGGCTAGTGCGCACACACACACCCCAACCCCAGAGTCCACATAGACACACACGGGCCAGCTCCAGAACTCACATAAACACACACACACACACACCAGTCAGTAACAGACAGGCCACATCAGACATTCATAAACACACTGGCACGGAGACACCCTGACGCACACACCAGCCAGCGCTCACATGGACACACACACACATCAGCCTCAGACCTCACACACACATACACATACACATACACACAGACCTCACACAGGCAAGCCGTGGACCTCACACACACAAACACACACACCAGACAGGAATAGTTGAGCTATATGAACTCCAAACACATGCACATAGGCCAGCCATATATGACCGATTCCATGGACCATCCACACACAAACCCACCACGCCCCCCACAAAGCAGACAGGCCCCACACAGTCCTGCAGGGTTGGGCTGACAGACACACAGACGCACGCACTGGGGAGACAGGCCTTGCACATACTCTCACCGGCCCTGACAGGCCCATCATACACAGACCCACATGCTCCTGGGCCATGCTGAGCTACTGTGGAGCTCTGGACTTCCCAGTCTGTCTCTGTACCCGGCACCCCCACCCCCACCGATCCCTGCACTTCCTCTCTCCAAACATTACCCTGGACTTCCCTCCCTCCCTATTTGTCACTTCCTGGGAGGCCTGGCTCAGCTGCCTCAGTCCCTAGTGGGCTGTAGACCTGTTTTCTCAGTGCATCCTCTATAAAGAGGGCACCCAGAATCTCAGCCAGGCCCAGGCCCCCCAAGACCTCACCAGCAGTGTGTAATATGTGGTGGGGGGAGACAGAAGTAGTTTTATGGGAAACTCCCCTCATGCCCAGCTGAGTCAGCCTGAAGAGACAGCCTCTCCTTCCTGCTTCCAAGAAAACCCAGAAGCTTCCTCTCTGGCAGAGGGGGTGAGAGACCCCCAAACCACAGAGGTGGGGTAGGGAGGTAGCTGGCAGGCCAGGGGCTCCTGGGGGAGGACCTCCGTGATTCTCAGCCTCTTCCTGCCCAGCTGCCTGTCCACACCCAGGGGCAGGGACGCGGGAGGTTGGGTGCTATGACTTGTGGGTTCTCGCCCTGGCCTGCCCACTGGCTGACTCACTCGCAGCCCCCAGCCCAGTTTCCTGGTGAGGGCTCCACCGGTCAAGGGGGCCAAGGGGGAGGGGGTCACTAGACTATTTATAAGAAGGAGAAGTCCCTCATGTCAAAGTCGAAAGCCCAGGAGAGATCCGTGGGTGGAGGTAGATGAACTTCCCCCTTATCCTGTCCCCACCCCAGGCCCTGGGCCCCTGGGTGTGGGGGGAGCCTGGGCACAGAGTCCTCCTCCAGACGCTGCTCTGGAGCCCAAGGCCTGGGCAGTCCCCAGCTGCATCTGGACACCCAGACCAGGAAGGGGAGGGGGCTATTCTCACACCCTCTTCTAGGGGCCTTGGCGCCAGTAGAGCCAGTAGGGTGGTGTGAGGGGGTGGTGCTCAGGCCACAAGAGTGAGACTGGCAGGGGCCTGGAACCGGCTGTACCAGCTGTGCTGGGCCCCGCCCTCCCTGGCTGGCCCATTCCCCACTCCCTGCTCAAACATCCATGCAGAGTGCATGGAGCCACCCAATCCCATTCCAACGAGCTGGCCTGTCCCCCCACCCAGCAGCACCCTTCCACTATGTGCCCAACTCCATTTCTCTCCGGATTAAAGAAGACCCTACCTGAAAGGGCCTGCAAAGCTTGGCCCTAGACTGACTGTATAGTCGGTCTGCATAAAAGCCTCTCTGCCTGGGACTGCCCACAGCGTAGTCGCTAATGCTCTGGAGCTAGACAGCTCAGGTTGTATCTCAACTCCAGCATTCACAGCTGTGGGACATCCGGCAAGTTCTTTACCTTCCTGTGCCTCAGTTTTCTCATCTGTTAAATGGGGATACATAGCATGCATTTTGCTGGGTGGCTGGAAGCAGGCAATTAGTTAGTCTACTTAAACCACTTAGAAGAGTGCCTGGCCCATGGCAAGAGCTATATAAGTGTTAGCTATTAAAATAATAATTATTATTTCTGTCTGCCTATCATAAGTGTCATTGCTCACTGTCTGCATGACGCTAACCCTGCCCCCAGTTTGTCTCTCCAGCCATCTCTCCCTGCCCTGACTCCGGCTCCCATACACCCAGTCGTCCTTGCTGGGTCCTTGCCCTTCATCTTGCCCGCTCTGGGCCAGCCTCACAGTTCTCCAAGACTCCCCTGGCCTGGCCAGCCTCAGCACCGGCCAGGGCTGACTCACCGTGGCCTCCTGGCCCGTGGGACCTGCAGGTTGGCTTCATGAGATGCTGCCCTCTGGCCAGACCTGCCCAGTCCCCCAATCCTGCCCACTGCGCCCCCGCAGGGCCCTGGCCAGATGTCAGCTGCAGTTATTAGCATGGGCGGGAGACACAGGCCTTGGCAGCATGCCTGCCAGACTCAGCTGCCAGACTCAGCGGCCCACTGGAATCTCCCTTGAGCCTGGAGCAGGGAGGGGAGCAGTTCAAGCTAGGGGAGGAGGGGAGGAGGCACCCAGGGGTCACAAGTACCTCCAAAAACCAAAGACAGGGATGCCCCCAGATTCTTATGGGACCTTCCTCCCCAACGCCACTGCTCCACTGGACTTCCCCATGCCCCCACATAGTTCAGTTTCTCTTTCACCTCTTTCATTTTCCTTCTCTCCCCTACCCTTGGTGAGTTCTGTGCCTGCCCTGCAAAGGCTGGCTAGCCCCATCCCTTAGCATCTCTCTACCCTAAGGAAACTTCCATCATTCCAGAAGATAGAGGCCTCTCTCTGAGAGAAAGAGACTCGGCTTCTCACCTCTTGTTGCAGTGGCTCACATTTCAACTGTCTGGAAGTTCCACCGTAAGTCTAACTTGAAGCCTCATCATCTAAACCTCCATCCAGTCCTTACTGGGGAAGGCGCTCTGGGTTCCCCCAGATTCTTCCCTTGGATTTTCAGGTCCCTTCTGACTGGAGGGAAGGGGAGCCCTCAGATGAAGGAGATACCCTGGGTAGAGAGGGAAGCCCTTCCAGGTATTCTGGACAGTTGACCATAATACCCCCAGACTAAAACAGGAGTAGGGGCCCTTGCCCACAAGAGTGAGAGAGGGGGCACCCCAGCGCCTAGAGTTGCTTGTGGAGAGAGGCCCCAGATCTCCTGGCAGAAAAGACCAGTACCCCGCCCCAGGGAGGAGGCAGCCGTGCCAGCCCTCCCAGGCGCCAGGGACGCCTGGAGGCATTGGCCCGCCTCCTCCGCACCCAGTCGGGCCAGGGGCGAAGTCCGACCCAGGCCCGTGGGCAGGTGGAGACGTGCAGGGCTGGGTCGGGTCGGGCCGGGCCTGGCAGGACACAGCCCCAGAGCGACTGGGTGGGGCCAGGCCAGGCGGCCGTGGGGGCCCTGGGGCCGGAGGCTGGGGCTGGTCAGGACTAGCCGTCGGGGGCCGGGCGTGCCCTGGGACCTGGCAGATACCCGGGCTCCCGGCTCCTGGCTGGGGGCCCAGGGACATGACTGGCCCCACCCCTTCCTTTGCCCTTATATGGGCGTCGGGACGACTCCGGGGACCCCCCTCCCCCTCCAAGCGCAGACTCCAGCTTGTTGCCACGGTGACCAGGACCCGCTCCCCTGCGCGTCCCCCTCTGTCAGGCTAATGGAACGGTCCCCTGACTGCCAGCCCCCAAGATTGCCCGCGGGCACCGCAGGCGGTACCATTGCTGGAGTGGGGGGATAGTGACTGGAAGCCTCTGAGGCTAGGCGTGTTCAGTGCACCCCGGCCTCCGCGGGGGTCCCGCGCCCAGGTTCTTCTTCTGAGGCGCAGAACCCAGCCCGACTCAGGGCGGGGTGCAAGGTCCCGTAGGATCCGGGTGACGGAGACTGGGCCGGGCTCCTTCCCCCAGGGCTGTTGCCACATTTCCTGCCGCCGAGTTCTTCCCCGGCCTGTTTCTAAGGAAGGAGTGGGGTTGGCGACCGCGCCCCGGCCTTGGGGCTGGGTCCAGGCACCGGGGAGCCGACGTGGTGTCGGTCAAGCCCAGGGTTACGGGGAAGGCCTTAGGGATAGGGACAGAGTATACGGACGCCTGGAGGTCACCCACAAGAGAGGGCACCAGTTACGGAAGATCCAGCAGTCCAGTTCCTCGGGGTCCTCAACGACCCTTCTCTCACTTGTGTCTCAACCGAGGACCCTCTGTCATGGTCATCTCAGCTCTGAAGATGGGCCCCGACCCTTCTAATTCCTCTTCATCAGAGCTCACAGATGACTCCAACCTGTGGCAGTGTCCCCCTCTTCTACCACACACGTCTTCCCTGACTCCCTGCACCCCAGGACCCTCATTCACTGTGTGCATATCTAGATCCCTTTTCCCATCTATGGCGGACATCAGCCTCTCCCATGGCCTCCCGGACCCCTATTCATATGTTGCATTATGGGTCTTCAAGCTCCTTCCCGTACACCCTTTTCATCCCGCCCCCCCCTACACACACACTTTTCCTGGGTTTAGTCCCTCAACCCCACTCTACCCGGGACCCCCACTCAATTCCTGAGTCAGGCGTCTCGCCCCTTACAGCTCTCCGGTTTACCCTACTTAACCCTCCCGTCTCTGTCCATAGCACTCCAGCCACTCTCAGATACTACGGATTCTTCAAGCTTTCTGTGTACACCTTCTGTGTACAACGTGGGACCCCCGCGCCCCTCCCCCCAAACACTTGCTCTGTAGCAGTTC